>JAKSZP010018873.1:0-69905 GCA_022478985.1 Massospora cicadina | reverse complement strand
TTGGGTACTTGTTCCTTTAGTGATGCATGTGGCCCTGTATTGGACACAGACCCAATGTTTGTGTTGCATTTCGAGTGCATTGAGGTGGGCAGCTGCCTCCGCCCACTTCCAGCCCCATGCAGGGCTGTATCTTGTGGCTAGAATGTTTGAATCCAATTGGGCCAGTTCTGCCAGAGCACGCGATATAACCACCAATGTGGCTCGTGAGCATCTGGAGGAGAGATGGCGATAGTGGAAGATGGTGTCCTCTTTGAAAGTTGCCCATGTGGAAATGGGGTCCATGCAAAATGGTGCAACAAACGATTTTGCCAAAGTTGCCTCTTCCACCCACATGGAAAATACTGGTGATGCGAGCTCGGGGGGGTGGATTTTCACCAAGTGGGGCCTTTGCAACTGTGATAGGTAAGTGTTAGGTTATTGAGACCAGTTGGTGGTTGAAGAATTCCTTTTTTCGTTGTTTTGAAGTGGGAGATGTGGGGTTGGAATTTCGCCGGCATTAGAATAAGGTCAATGTGGGTCATGGACCTTAATTGGCCGTTGTGGACGTGGGGACACGTATGTTTTTGAGCAGTGGGGCATGTCGCGGCAGTGCATCCATTAACCCAAGGGTGGCTTTTAGAATGCATAGTTCTATGTGACCCTGTGGGGCGTGGGGTGAGGGAGGCCACCGGTCCATTGGTGAGGTTAGCCAACAGTTCATGTTGCCCACTAGGAAAGAATCAGGGGGTAGCGGGAGGGATTTGACTGATGAGAAGAATTCCCGAGCTTGTGTGCACCGTTTGGGGCATAGATGTTGACAATTGCGTGCACAACGTCAGCCCACAAGAAGGTGATGACAAGCACTCGGCCATTTAGGAATGTTTCTGAGGATGTGAATTTGAAAAAATTATTTTTCCAAATTAGCACCCCATAGTGCTTTGACCAAAAGGATAGGGATGTAAGGAGCATTGTTTTCCAAGCTTCCTCAGAACCTCGTGGACATTGGGACTCCTGGATGGCCAGGATATCCACAGGTAAATTGTGTTGTAAAAAACTCAGTTTCCTAGCCTGGGACAGGGAGGCCTTGAGTCCGGCGATATTCAACGTCCCTAGAGTGAAGGTTTCCCCCATCGCACCTTGGGTATGAGGGGGTGGGCCCCTGGGCCCACCAGCCTCTTCCAGGTCCCCACGGGCTTTCACAGCAGCACAGGTGTTAGCAGCAACGCTATCGGGGTTTTTGTTAATTTTTGTGGAAAGAGTCGCGTTGGCTTTGGCCTTCGCTTTTTGTTTTCCTGACGTCAGATGAATTTTTTGTGGTGCAGATGAGTTCAGTGCACCGTCGAGCGGGTCAAAAAAAATTCAGTTGGGATAGGTCCCAAGTCAGTTTTGACCAGAGCTTGGGTGCAGCAATTGGGTGAGATTGAATCTTCCATTGGATCCTCAGATTGAGTGGACTCACTCAGCATGGGCTTCCCAATCTGATTGGTTGATGGATTCCCAAGTCACTTCCGCCGCGAAGATCTCCATGTCCTCCTGGAATTGTGAGTGTGGGATAGCAGTGGTGGCCTTGGCCGCTTCCTTGGCCATGGCCCTGTGGGCCTGCTTAGCCTTCTTCCACTCTTGCGGGGAGATAGGCTTTACCAGTAGGTAGCAGCCTTGTGCTCCCCACGGGAAAGCCTCCTTGGTGCTTGCGGTTGGTTTGTAGTGCGCCTCTCCACTGGCCATGGCCGCCGAGGGGTGCTCTTGGAATGTGACGACCTCCTTTATGGGGCATGCGTGAGCCTTATGGCCAAACGTGTCACAGTGGGTGCAAATGGGGGGCGCGCTGTCCACAGTTACCTGGAATGGGTGGGTGGTATGCCCTGCAATATCAATAAAAGTGGAGTGCAGGATCTGGGTTAGGTCCTTCGCAATCTCCTTGGTTGGGGTCAGAACTGCGATGGCTTTGCTGGTGCACAGGTGTGGCATCAGCGTGAAGTGTTGCATTTTGAAAGATTGTATTTCGCCATATATGGAGAGACCATCTTTCAGGTGTTGCTCCAAATTGTCACGTTTTACCGTAGTAGGCAAAAAGTCAAACGTGAGGAAAATTTGGTTTGATTTTGTCCATCTGGTGCGTTTGGTTTTGACGACCCATTGCCCTTTGGGGAGGTCAACCACTATGTGCACCGCTGCAGCCTTGTCTGCTGCTATTTTTCTTTTGAAACCTAGTCCAGCCAACCACGCGACATGGAGTGAGGTGCAACATACACCGCGGTCAGGAAAATTTTGTGTACATCTTCACAAAGTTTTTCCCATAAGGCCGTTTTTTGGATGTCCAGATACACACAGACTCCAAATTCCACCGACAAAAGTGGATGGGAGTGTGGCGTGTTGATGTACTGGTTTCATCATGCTTGCCATGTGAGTATCTCCGGGGAAATTGTGACCGCTGGCTTTTTGAGATTTTTGTTTATTCCGCCAGATTCTCTGGGGCGTTTTTGAACGTTGGAGGCCGCGGGCCTTCCGCCTGCTCCTCTTACCTTGCTTGCCCAACTGCTCCCTGACATGGGCGCAGACTAATCTCCTTTGTGAGATTATCAAACTAGATTTAGTCTTGAATTGAATAGGTTGCAAAAGTGTTTGCAACTAGAAAGAAAAGTTGCTATCTCCTTCGATTTTGATCTCTATTTTGTTTACATCTTGGTACATGATCTGATGAAGGGGATCTAATTCAGGCTCATCTGCAAAAAGATCCGACTTGTCCAAACTATCTGATTTATCTGGGGGAACTTGGTTACTTGCGGTTCTAGACTGTTCTGCATCTAGACCGCATGGTCTTTTCCCGTCTGTCAGAAGTTTCATGTTTATCCTTATGCTGGACTAAGTTAACCTGATCCCCTGGTTTGGATTGTCCACAGTTTTTGGTGAAGTGCCCAGACTGTCCACACTTATTGCAAGTTAAATGAGGCTTGAATGGTCTAGCTCCTTCATTCAGTTTATCTTGATTCCCACGATTGTTGAAATCTCTTGATTTGTTGGAGAATCGTCCTAGACCCTTGTTATTGTTTGACTGGTTATTCAGCTTATATGTATGATTTGGTGTGTCGAATGATGCTGATAATTCTCTTAGGTGTTCTACCATTTGAGCAATGGTTTATTTACTGGTCAAAGTGGAGGACATCATTTGATGCAATTCTCAATGAGGGCGCAACGCGTTCTGCATCGCAATTCTCCCATCAAAATTGGTCATCATGTTGGCCCCATTGAGGATCTGAGCTTCCTCATAAAAATGGTTGGTGAATGTACCCACTGTTTTGTTCTTCTTGAATTGAATTCCCATGAATTCTTGTTTCCGAGCTGCCATCTTATCTGGACTACCAAATTTGATCAGAATCGCCTCCTTCGCCTCCTTGTAACTCCAGTTCTCCCCACAAAGGTAAGGTAAAACTAGGTTTTGGCACAAAGTATCGAGACAATTTATGACGGTGACAGCTTTTTGTTGGTCACTATAACCATACATCATCATTTCAAATAACCAGAATAAGGCAGGCGCATTATCCCAATGGAAAATGGCAACTTCAGAGTACCCTTGTAATCTTCAACGATAATTGGGCCAGCACTTCTAATAAAAATTCTATCAGACACTGGAGTTGCTTTTGGTGTTACTTCAGGGAGTGCCACAATGGTTGGGGGCACTTCCCAAACAGATTGGATGGTGCTGTCAGCGATACTTTCTGCTTCAATGGATGACAATTCATCCTCAAATAAATTTTCCTCATGGTACTCATCCCATAAACAAGTACACTTAGAGTCTTAGAGGTTATCCAATTGTCTTAGGATTTTATCTTCCCAAGCCAAGCGTTTTCGGTCATTTTCCCAAAGTTGACAATTTTCATCAATTTCTTCTTGTAAAGTCACTCTCAGAGTTTTTACTTCTTTCTGCAACTTGCCCTCTCAGGTTTGGACATGGAATAAATGCTGATACAATTCTCAGTTCTCTTTTTCATACTTGGACATTTCATTGTTTAATTATATGACTTTGAGTTTCAACAAATATAACTCAGATTGAGTTGCCAATTCATAATCATTCTTGTAACATTTTCTATTTCCGTGCAAAGCTTATTGATTTCAGCTCTCATTTCTTCATTTCTTCATTCAAATTTTCTTTCCATATCGTTGATGGTACTCTTAATTTCCTGTCTTCCTTTAACTAAATGAGAAAGACTGTGTGAGTTTTGGTATTAGCTGCAGCTATTGGCACAGCTGCCTCCTGAGCTCAAATTAAATCAGCGATATTCAATTCAGCTAATAGGCAATGCTTACCCACATCATGCTTCCATCAGTAATTGAACCTGATTTGGTTGATGATCTCCTTGACTATTCCTCAAAGCTTTGTGTTCAGCTCAGCCACCAGATTCTTGATTTGGGTGTTTGATTGTGGACATACTGTGATGTGAAATCCAAACCAGCGCGAATCTTCTGAAAACTGACATCTAATTGTCACATCAGCACCTGCTGTTGTACGCTGTTGTTTTTGAGTATACTCAATAAGATCAGCGATCACTGCCTGCTGCCATACTTGAATGGCTCTCATGTTTCGGGTAGTTGGCTGTACATATTTGATAATATAATCGCTGATATTGTCAATGCTCCACAAGTATCCTATTAAAGTCGAAGTGTTCATATTAAGGAAGTTTTCAAAGTGTTGTCTTTGCTCTTCCTGATTGGTAGTGTGGTGGAATAATCCACAGCTTCAGTCTAAGGTATTGATTGGCTATACTTGGAATCCTCTCAATAAGATGTCACTGTTGCTGGGTATAATATCTCACATTTGCTCCAAAGTTGGTTCATAAATTGTTATGGCGTTCTCATTTACTCCAATTGTTGATAGATGGATGTATTGAGGATCCACCAGCATTTCAGCCTCTAATTGGATATTTCCCCGTTGGTCTGCTGATGACCCTGTTTCTTCATTTCTTTGATGTTCCATATTAGTAAGATAATTTGGTGCTACAATTTTCTAGTAAACTTAACTCAGCCCCTATAGTGAGCACCACGTATAAAAACCACGGGGTTTCTACTGGTGCACAGGTTTGCTTAAATATTGACTCTGGAAATAAACATGAATTTGCTAATTGTATGAAGACAATTAGCTTAGTCAAGTTCAGATGATTGGGTAGCTTCAGCCCTACTCTGGCAATATAAAGGTTCAAGTGACTTCAGCCTCACTCTGGCAATATATAAGGATTTAAGTGATTTTAGCCTCACTCTGGCGTTGACACTTAGACAGAAAGACTTAATTCACAACTTCACTATGAAGTAAACAATTAACAATTGAAAACAATAAAGTATTCACAGTACTAAGGTGTTTTTTATTTTTAGCGTGAGGGAATATTTATAGGTTAATATGATGAAATACATGTGTTAGGGGTATTCGTGGTAACCATGAGGTTCTCACACGCCTAGCTGACAAAAAGGGATATCCATGAGGTCTTGGCATGTCTAGCTGATGAAAAGGGATATATATGATGATCTCAGCACACCTAGCCAACAGAAAAGAGGATATTGGTTTAATTTTGGGAAATATTCCAGCTGATATCCATGAGGAATAGTGTAATTAAATCGCTATTTGTATCAGCCCACATGTCAGCTACCAAACCCAACGGTTTCCCATGATTAATTACCTATTTCTGAGTCAATTTACTCAACTCCAAATTGTTGGCAACAATCCCTGACAAAATCGTAACCATAATTATCATCAGATAAGATCCTATGAGAATTACAATTAACCATTTGATTGGTGATTATCACCAATGAGATGGAATAATTGATCAACGTCATAAAGCTAAATCAATAAGCTAAATTAAAATAAATGAACCAATTATCCCAAATTAATTGAAGCTTAGATAATTTTTAAGCTGGATAATGTGGTCATATAAATTCCCATAAGGACCTGGACACTTGCTTGAGAACTTCCGAAAGGGCACCTTCATATGCAGGTGGTGGGTATTGAGAATAGCTAAAGAACCCATGGAAATCTCATAAATAGAAGACATTTCTAATTCACAAAGCAACTTATAATTGTTGATGGCCTTTTCAAATTCTCTTAAACCAGGGATTGAGTGCTCCAGAACTTGTGCACATGTTCCAATACTGCAGAGACCTTCAGGTGAAGGTCTGACACAAGAAAAATGAGTGTTATACTTCAACGTGGCCTCATAGGGCGAAAACCACATAGATTGTGGGAGGCATTGTTGTAAGCAAACTGGGCCAATGGAAGGTCATCTTCCCAAGTATTCTGTGCAGTAGTGGCATAACAATACTGATACTGCTCCAGGATCTGGTTGACACGCTCTATTTGACCATTCAACTGGGATTCACGTGTTGGAATCTCACAGTTGAATTTTTAAGAAAGCCAGAAGTTCTGTCTATAAGCGCGCCATTTTGTGGCCCCAAATTGCTCATGATCTCTTATAGCAAATCAAATATTGAAAAGATATGCTGCACAAAAAGCGGTCAGTTTCCTCGGAGGTAATGTTGGATGAACATGGGATGTACAAAAAACTTAGTAAAATAGTATTTACAAATATAATCGTGTTATATCCAATGGAGTTTAGTAATCAAAAATAAATAAATGTATACTGAGGTACACGGGCCCTGGCTTGATACAAGGGATGGAGTAAGCCATCATGACTTGAGAAATCAGATTCTTTTGTGTGCATTTTTAAGCAACTAATTATCCACACCGGAATGTCCTTTGAGATCCCTGGCCAGTTGTAAATCTGCTTGTAAAAATTGAAGCTTTTTAATTTCATGATGACTCACTGACAAAGGATCATGATAAGCATGATTTACTTTGCGCAGAGATGCGGTGGTACCTTCAGTCTTGATCAAAACTAAATTTCCTCCTCTGCCAATGAATTATGGGACTGATTATGTTTTAGTAGTGCCAGCTAGTCTAATAATTCCAAACCCTCCATAAAGGCCATCTGACCCGCAAAAAACCAAGTAGCCAAAGGCACATGTTGGGATTTTTTCCCATATTCCTAGCTAACTAGAATAACAGGGGTCGCTAAAGGATAAATCCCTATAGCGAAGTGAATTGGATATCACTTGACCCTGATTTCAGGGTAACAGTGCTTGTGGGATTTTAGGTAATTCATCAGATTTGTATCCGTCAGGGATTGATCTGGGTGAATGCTTAAGATATCATTGGGCAGAGTTGCTGACGAAATAGGGCATCTGATAGTTGATTGATGATTAACTATCAGGTGTACCAATTGGGATCAGTTGGGTTTTATCACTGACTAATTGGGATAATTAAGTATCAAGTTATGAGGCGAGTGATGCCTCCTGCAACTGGCAAATCAATCAGTTGGTTAATGACCTGACTTGATGGGTAACAAGTCCCATTACCTAAGCAGGTCGCTTGGCAATTACTGTTGGTTTTCTGGGATTGAGAGGAAATTTAGGGACATGTTATCTGACTCTTTACGTTTTAGGTCTCAAGGATGTCCAATGACAGAATCCTAGCCAGGATGGGGAGGACCATAACTGATGAGATGACAATGAGTAATTCAATGGCAACGGCTGCAGTTTCATTGATTAGTTGCCAAATGAGGGTTGGGTACCAAATTTCAACTATAAATTTACCTAAGAATTCACTTAATAAAAAACAATAAGTAAAACCAGTAATTAACAGATTTTGTTATTAGTTCTGTTCTTCTACAAGGAAATTATGTGTTTTAATTGGAGACTTATTAGGATAAAGAGTAAGGATCTGAGCGTGTATCCAGAGAAGAGCAGCTGAGCTAAGAAGAAAATTGCTGCCAACTTTGTGTCATCAGAGAGAAACCATAAATGAGGATCTGAGTGTGGATCAAGTTATGCGTTCTAAGGGAACGTTTCCCTATTGAGGACACCTTAAGTAATCTGATGAGGAATACTGGTCAAGCGTTGGACCTAACCCTAGGGTTTTTTCAACTATAGATAATAGTCTTTATATTATTATCAATTGACTATATATTATTATCAGACAACGTGGAGAATTGCACATCACCAAACCTGTGTAGCTAATCAATTTATGGTTTATCAGCTGTGAACAATCATTGAACCCCATAAATTTTAACAGCACATCTGTGGCCCAATCTGCCACTGAAATTGGGGAGGGGTCATGGTACAGAATTTGGTCAGCGTAATTAATAAAGTTAACACCTGCTCATCTTTCTCTTCCAGACACAATGCAGGGTATGACTTAAAAAGTTGGATAGATATCTAAAGCACCTTCTATGAATTCATATTTAAAATTATATCTAAAAAGGTTGCGATAAGCCTGGCCATGATGATTCACCAGCTTCTGCAATGTTCAAAATACTAGAGCCTGATGATCTGTCTACATAATCACTTCATGCCATGTGCCCTGTAGAAGGTACTGCCAGTGGGTAAGAGACCATGACACAAAGCCCAACTCTTTATTGTAGATGTCCAGGACTGTTAAATTAAAGTGAACTTGCATGAAAAATAGGTTACCAGGTGCTCCAAACTATCATGCTCTTGTAGTAATAATCGTCTCCAAAGCATTGGATGAGGCGTCGCATGCTACAATAAATGGCTTGGTGGGATCCACATGCTTGTGAACGGGATGAGCCAGAAACACCTCCTTGATGGCGTAAAACTCCTGCTGGCATTATGCCATCCATTGAAATATAACATTCCTTCCCATTAGGGGGTACAGAGGCGCGGCCAGCTTCAAGAGGGCGGGCAAGAAATTTTAAAAATGATCATAACCAAGAATCTCGAAAAACTGCTTCTGAGTTTTAGGATTGGGCCACTCAAGTATCGCCTCAAGTTTTCTGTAGTTAATGATGCAGCCATCTTTCAGGACCAAGTTACCAAAGAAGGTAACCTCATCCTTGAAAAACTTGCACTTGAAAAATTTCACATAGAGCTCATCCTTGTGCAACGCAACCAACGCTGCCTCAATGTCCTTATCATGCTGCTTGATAGTGGGGGAATGCATGAGGATATCATCAATGTACGCCACCACACAAGAGAACCAAAGGTCACCCAGCACATAATTGATCATCTAATGGAATGTAGCCAAAGCATTTTTCAAGCCAAAAGGCATTACATTGAATTGGAAGATTTCTCTTCTGGTACAAATAACTGTAAGCCAATCCTGATCCTCTGCTAACCAAATCTGATTGAACACATTCACAAAATCGAGCTTCAAAAACACCCAGGATCTTGCAATGTCCAGGACAATAGTCTGCCTGAGGGGAGGGGGTAGGGATTGTGAATGTTTATGTTGGTAAGATGCCCATAGTCCATACAGGGCCGCAGGGTGCCATCAACCTTATAAGCAAACAATATGGGAGAAGCAATTGGCGATGTCTTTTTAAACACCTGCCCTTTCACGAGCATATTATTCAACCACACCTCCAGTGCCTTGTCTTCCTGCTCATTATAAAGGGTATAGGGGGCAGTTTGTGCTGATTACATTTACTGTCAAGCGTAAGGCTAAATCATACTTGGAGTGGGCGGGAGGGCAGTTAGCTCTTTCTATTTTAAATGTAATCTGGAACCAAACCAAGCTAGGGGTAAAATCCACTGGCAGCACTGTGGGGGATAGAGTTAAAGCAATTTGCCCCAATGCTCCTGTTGGATGAATATACAGTTCAGCGGTGGTGGAGCCCCTCAAGTGGGAGTTTTCAAAATGACAAAAGGTTAGGTGCCAGGTCAATACAAACCTGTTGCCTCTGCCACCAACTAACCCCAGGATAATGTAAAATATCAAATTTGGTACCGCAGTAAACTGGTCACAGAAACCAAAAATATGTACTAAAAATGGTACTAGGTGACGCACTAGGTAGCAAGTCATTGAAACTGATGATGCACTTAAAACCGAGGGCCTGTATCAAAATCAAGGATAAACTCTTGAGCAACCTGCAAACTCATGAAGTTTCTCGGCGGCTCCTGTGTCAACAAGAGCCTCAACAGTAGCCAAGTTAGCGCCCAACTGGATCTTGACTTTTAAAAAAAATAAGCCTGATCTTTTCTCTTCATCAAGGCTTAAGACATGCTAGGGAGATAATAGGTGTCCGACAGACCAACTCATAGTCCATCCATGGGAGCGGAGGCCATGTCTGCGCATTCTGAACAAAAATAGACTCCATTGCTTCAGGTGGGGATATCAAAGGCACCAGAGGATTCATGTACACCTGCTCCTCCAAAGCGGAAGCATTGACTGTGAGAATAGTATTATCAGAACCCCCAATAAGTGAGATGAGGAGGCAAATCAGAAGTTCTAGAAACAAACATCACCCCCACGCTTGCAACCCATACCTTCCCCTCCTCAAAAAAGCTGAAACCCTTAGTCCTTCTTCCAGAGGCCCCCAGGGTAGACCCTACTGGCGTCAGGGCCAAAGGAGATGTTTGAAACATCAGCGTAAAAGCCATAATTCATGAAACAGGCGCTCTTTCCAGCATACACTGTCTCACCAAAAGTAAACCTTCTGTTCATATAACTGAACCAATGCAGAACCACACCCATAGACCAGGATGGAGAAGGATGAAAATGTGGGTCACTCCATCATGTCATGGAGCGTTCTGATAATTATAATATGACTGGCCTGGAGCTCTGAATGAGTGACCACCAAAGCACTCAGCCAGAATTCCCCCAGTACAGCCATTCATATTGTTGGATGAAAAATGAAAAAAAGCAGACTTAAGGACTAGCCAGGGATTTCCAAAATTGAAATCATCACCAGTAAATATTCAACAGAACTCTGAACTTCACAGATAAATTTGAATATTTTTTAAGAATCTTATTAAAAAAAGTTTATAAAAAAGGAATAAAATGAAATGACAGTGGTGCCTATCAGGGACAGCAGCATAAGAGCCTGCCAAATGGGGAACAAAAAAATAAATGTACTGTTCTCAAAGAATATTTCACAATTTTGTTCTAGTGG
This sequence comes from Massospora cicadina, assembly GCA_022478985.1. NCBI lineage: Eukaryota > Fungi > Entomophthoromycota > Entomophthoromycetes > Entomophthorales > Entomophthoraceae > Massospora > Massospora cicadina. The sequence continues at coordinate 58,974 of JAKSZP010018873.1, read as the reverse complement.
ATTGGCATTCCAAAATGTTTTCTGATACCAACTCAGGTCTGATCTTCTTGGTAATATTGGCATTGAATTTGTTGGCAAGGATATTCAAGCTGCCACAGCCACACTTAGCACAATGATGACGATACCTCTGGAAGATGGCAGGGTGCACCCTCTACCAAGCCACATAGGCCAGACCCATTGAGTTGGAAATTGGATTGACCACGCTGTACCTTTCAGGGATGGGCTCGTTTGCAAAATTGCTGGGAAACCATGGTAATGAGCAACTTTGCACTCAAAACTAACTTGCGGCTGTTTATTTCTGCGGAATTTGACTTGGCCTCCCAAGCAGAACACAAACCTTTAATTAGTCCATCCTGGTACCAAAGCCACCTACCTTTCGTTGGAAATGGCTTCTACCCTCTGACTCCTCCTGGTTCAGCCTCTAAATTTTTCCTATAATTCTTTTGGTAGTAAACATGGGTGAAAGAGGCGCTCTGCATGGGATAAGATGTTATCTATCTTTCATCTACCACATGAACTAAATCACTCAGGGCAAAAAGGGATGGCCGCCAGCTTTTTCCCTTTTTTTGTCTGGAACAGTAATGTCTCCTGATTTAGCTGCTGGTACTGTCCATAAGGCTTACAATCAGCACTGGTTGCCAATTGCAATTGTCTAAACTCTATAGTATAACAAATTAAAATGGGCCATTTTAAAACATTATTGATCCTGCCACAAATTAGTATATCAAAATTTTGTTCTACATAACATAATTTTTAGGTTTAAGATGACAATCTATGAATTATTAGGTAAACTGCTGAAAGTAATAATATCTGAAATTGTATTATAAGGCTATATATTTAAGAATTATTTTACATCATGTTTGGATATTAACTAACAAGTGCAGCTGTACCAAAAGATATATGTAATTAGTGTTACAATGTAATATAAATACACATAATAAGTTCAAATACTTGATATATTGTTTTATGATGCAGCAAGTCCATGGGAACAACCAATAAAAAATAAATAAGAAAGAAAGAAACAAAGAACACTTAGTAGGAGCCCTAAAACTTCAGGATGGGTTATATATCTGATTACAAATCTGTTGTAAGGGTAAGATTTGGAGGACATGGCTGAAAAACTTGTGAGTCATGGAAGACTTTTGGATAACAGAGGTTTGTGAGTCTGTGTCTAGCTCTTAGAACCCATTAGATTTCCATTATTGTGTCTGGCGGTGCCATTTAGGAAGCATGAGTTCAGAGATACAATACTGAAAGCTGCGGCTAATAGGGCTTTAGAAATAATAGAGAATTTTGCATTTGTTGTGGATTTTATGTTGATAGATTCCAGGATGACAGTTTAGATAGACTATAATTCTATGGCTACTATTAGTGTCTTAAGGGTTGCTGGATTTATAAAATTACTCATATGGCAAAATGGATCATTAGTAGAATAAGACGTAGTAGTCTTGGATACTTAAAATATATGGATATTTATTTCTGATGACGCTAGATGTGGGAAACTATCTATTTTTAGTCTAAGGTTAATGTCCGCCGTGCTCCTGGTTATTGGGGGATGATTGTGTTATAATGACCTGTCGTTCCTTATGTTCATGTATAACATATCAGACTTGGACTTGGAATTTTAAGTGTAGAGTTTGGGGTGTTGAGTATACTCCATATCTTCTTTTAATCCTGTGGGATTAAAGATTATTAAAAATCTAATCTGTCTTTTCTCTTCTAGAGTAACTGACTCTTTGAGATAGAAGTGGCTAAATTTGCTGTTACTCTCAAAACAGTTTGAGGTAACTTGTTATTGTACTGCGCTGGCTTGTTGTCACCTTTTTATAAAAAAATCCCATTTAAAAGTTTAATAATCTGAAGTATGCCTTTAAATGGGGAAGGGTGAATGTGGTTAGATGCATTTGGGTGAGATGCTAGGTATCTCAACAAAGTATTAGGTGCACTAGGATTTTTACTATCAATGCTCTTGCAAAATTTCCTTTAGCTGCTGTAGACCCATAGATTACTTTTTTGTTGGGATTAGTCACTTGGATAATCCAATTTTGCTTAATATGTGTTGTTGGTGGAATTTGATGAGTCCTGTGTCTTCTGAAGTGTTTAAACCATAGGTATTTGCAATTTTAATTGGTTTTCGTTGTTTATACCATTCCCCAGGATTGTAGTATAGCCCTCAATGAGTTGAAAAGGAGGAGGAATATGGTATAGCATGATCAACGTACCAATATTTTATGGTTTGAGAGTGTTATCTACTATAAATTTCCCCAACAGACCTATTAAGCGTTCATGCAGGATGGCTACTCAGTCAAAAATACTAGTAAGGAGTAACCCTCCAAAATTGTTGATGCATATCCCCTGTATTACTTTATAACTTAAGTGTCAAATGGTTGCATAGAAGATAGTACCTTGAATGGGATGGTCAAGAAAACTTGGTTGAGAGTTAGCAAAAATTCCTCAACTGAGAATAATGCTTTCTAAGTAATAAAGCCTTGTCTTGTGTTGATTATTTTTGCATTACTTATTTGTTCATATAGACTTATGATTTTACCTAAGTTGACGCTTGTTGAACTGAAAATTCAAACTACACAATAATTGCAAATGCCAATACTTTGAGATGTTGTTTATTTGAGAGGAAATACCTACAAGGTTTTGAACAATGACAGGAAGTACTGGGTCTAACATAAAATTGTACATTAAAGTGAAAAGGGGCTTACCCAAACATAGTTCCACGATGTGGGAGTATAGATTCTGTAACAAATCCTGGTCCATAAATAGACATCACCGCTGACTTAGTTAAACTAATAACTAGTTAAGAACCAAGATAATAGGTGGTTATCTCCACAGATTTCTTAGGTATTTCCAATGTACGCAATCAGTTGCCTTTTGATATTGTAAAGATATAAGTGCATTTGATTCAGACTGGAGCATGGTAAAAATGTGTGGGTGTTGTCCCATATGCGATTGTTGGGGAAAAATCCATATTAAATGCTTGATGTGATTGTTTGAGCAATATTAACCTGTTGCTTTGAAAAATCTTGGTCAGTAATTTTTATCTGCACTAGTAAGTCCTAAAACTTGGAGTTAGCACTCAACTTCCTCTTCAATTGCACCAAATACTAAATATTTTGGATCCGTTTACTCTTTTGGATAGTATCTCGCTTCATCTCCCTTGTTAACGTGCACATGATCCTTATATGTGCGTTGTTTGACTTATTTATAATAGATTATATGAGGCATAATGTTATGAAGACTACTACTCCAGTTAAGTTTCTTATAACCAAGATGTTTATCAGGTCCAACGCCAACCTGGTGCTTGTCCTAATCTTGAATGGTAATCTGGAAAATTTATAGGAACTTCTTCCCTCTTCGGTAGAACTTAACCTCAGCCCAAGTTCAGAGGTTCTTCCAGTTATTTCTGTGAAACTCAACCTAAGATTGGGTTCAGTGGTTTTTCTTCTTTATTGTCACACAAAGTATGCGAAGATAACAATAAAATAGACAAAGGATCTTCTTGTTTTTCTAAAATTCTAATCACAATATTAAAACAGTCTAAATCACAAAAAGTGTTTGAGCTTTTCTTATCCGTTTTATTGAAAAAAATTAATGGAATTTATAGGAAATCTGCGCTCAACTCTTTGGTTGATGTCCCTTATTGGATACAGCGGCCGTCGCCAATAAATAAACCCTCCAGGATCACAAAAACAACAAACTTCCAAATCTATTAATAAGGTTCTCTCGCCAACTCTCATTACAACTATTCTGAGTTAAAACAAAGGGTGTGTCCCCACACCTTTGCTCAACTCTTATCAAATTAACTTTATTAGGTAATAGCCTGATTAGTTAAAGGGACTCTAACCCATAAACAGCATGTTTTTAAATTTTTAAATTTATTGTGAGGAAGGCTGACCATGGGATGGACACTTCCGATTATGACTCAGGAAAGACAAACTTAGTACCAGGGGAGGCACCCCAGAGAAGCGATGCTATCTCTTGTTGCCAGCGGGAACGCCACTTATGGGGAGGGGGAGAGAACGTGTGATAAGCCGTAGCCACTATTGAGCACGTGTGGAGGAAGGGGTCTGATTTGATGAACCAGACTAGGAACCAGGAGGAGACTAGCTGTCAGAGAAGCGGTAGGAGGTATGCAAACATCCACGCTTGAAAGTGGTCCACCAAATGAGACCAGAATCTGTGGACAGCTTCTGGGAGGGTGGGGATGGAGCCAGCGATGGCATCCAAGACAATCGTGTGGATAGTCCATATGGCGATTGCAACCACCAGAGCACGGAGGGAGGGTGGAAGGGGGGAGGCCATTGATGAAGCAAGCATATCTCTTGACAGACTGAAGGGATGCGTTTGATCCTGGCCCAGTAGACGTTGAACTTCGCGCCATATCACTTTAGAAGTGGGGCACTTCTCCAGGCGGTGGAACAGCGTTCCATACTGGCCACACACGCCACAGGATGAGTGTAAAGCGTTAGAGCGCTCAGCTGTATGATACACCCGCCTCAGGCAGTGCCACACATGGGAGCGGACTTGAGGCTGCAACAGAGGATGGTGTGTATATTTCCAGATAGTCTTTTGGTTCTCAGTGGAATAAGGGATGTCCATCATGTCCAGGTAGTTCACCTGGATAGGACATGGGGTCGAATGGGGATCACGCCATCATGGATGGGTAGCCCCTGTACCTCTTGTGTGAACTGAGGAGAGGGGCGGCCTCTTCAGGATGTATGTCCACTAATACAAATTCTCCATTCTGCGCTTCGCATGGAGAGTGGGATTCGTTTGTAGTGGGTTTTAGTCCCGTGAGGACCTGTGGCTGATGTGTGTGATGAGAGGTATTTCATCAGGGAGTGGGGGTTTGATGGATTGTTGAGGCCCAAGGCTCGGGAGAAGTTGGTGCAGGCTGCGCGGGACCAGTGTTGGGATGGGAGTGTAGGAGTGGTGACGGCTGCGATCCAGGTGCCTAGGATCTTGGTAGCATGGGCTTTGAAGTCAAGCAGGCCCATGCCACCTTGATGATGAGGGCCAAACATGACCTCTAGCCGTACTGGTGGAGGGCGGCCTGACCAAAGCCATCCTTACGCAAAGCATACAAGGATTTGAAGAAGCTTGGGGAGAAGGGGATAGCGTGGGCTCCAAACCAGACTTTGGATAGGGTCATAGAGTTGAAAAGAACAACCCTGCCAGTGAGGGTAGTAGGGTGGGCTCTTAGAGAGGCGATTCGCTTCGTCACGTTGTCCAGTATACGGAACTCCATTACTGCTGACACATATCCGCCTGCCTCCATCCACACGCCCAGATGGCGCACCAGTCCTATAGTAGAGCGTGGCACGAAGGGGAGCACCAGTGGAGTGGTGTGTGTTGAGTTAGTAAGGCGTGGACGTGGGCGAGCAGATGGGCCAGGTTGGGAACTAATTGCTGGGGCCCAGCAGTTCTGAAACCGACCAAGGAGGATGATTTCAGTTTTGGAGGCGTTCAGTGCCGCGTTGCTTACCTGGGAATATTCCTGGATGAGGGCTTCAAGCGCGCGTGCATCTTTGTTTAAGACACTCCCACCACGCAATCATCTGCAAATGCCATCATCTTGACTGGGGTTTGGCCTGGCACATGGACCTCAGTGAGTTGGGCATTCACATTTCGCAGTAGTGGGTCAAGGCTGAAATTGTATAATAGTGGGCTGAGGGTCCCCTTGTCGCAAGCCCCTTTGAGGGCGGACTACTTCTGTTAGGAAGCCTGGGCCACGCACTGCCATTGTCGCAGATTCTGTGAGCAGCATTACCCAGTTTATGAAGCGGGGGGTAGGCGGAATTAATGGAGGCAGGCCCTTAGGTATTCCCACTTTACTCTATCATAGGCTTTTTGTTGGTCCAAGAATACCAGTGCCCCAGAGGCTGTGGACTGATATGCATTAGCCACGGAGTGCACATTGTCCCAAATTGACCTTCTGGGGATGAAACCGAATTGTTCTGGGGAGATGGTGGCAGATGCTACAGTCCCTAAACGGTTAGCCATGATTTTTGTTATAATTTTGGTGTCTGTGTTTGTTAGAGAAATGGGGCGCCAGCTGGTAAGTCAAGCTTGTCCCCTTTCTTGAAGAGTGTGACAGTAAAGACCTCATGTCCTCCTGGTAGAAGGCGCGTTTCCAACAGGCTTTGGTTAAGTGAGGCTAACAGTAATGAAATATATATTTGTAATAAATTTTGTAGAACTCATATGGAATGCCATCTGGGCCTGGGCATTTTAAGTTTGGCGCACCGTGAATGGCTGTCCATAATTCATTCAGAGTAATTAAATTCACTATTTCTGGGTATCGGAAAATGGTGCAGATATGAGCACAGTCGAGAAATTCCGCCATTTCAGCCAGCTGAATTGGTTTGGCTCAGTATAAGTTGGAGTAATATTTTTGCAATTTGATTGCCAATTCAGCCGTTGTCTGCAATGGAATTATCCAATCTTTGCACCTGTGTGCAGGCCACGCTCTGTCATAGTGCAAAAATATTTTCAAAGAAGTATGCGGTGCACTTGTCGCCTTTAGTGATGCATGTGGCCCTTTATTGGACACAAACCCGATGTTTGTGTTGCCTTTTGAGTGCGTTGAGGTGGGCAGCTGCCTCCGCCCACTTCTGGCCCCATGCAGGGCTGTATCCTGTGGCTGGAATGTTGGAATCCAAGTGGGCCAGTTCTGCCAGAGCACGCGATATAACCACCAATGTGGCTCGTGAGCATCTGGAGGAGAGATGGCGATAGTGGCGGATGGTGTCCTCTTTGAAAGTTGCCCATGTGGAAATGGGTCCGCGCAAAATGGTGCAACAAACAATTTTGCCAAAGTTGCTTCTTCCACCCTCATGGAAAATCCTGGTGACGCAAGCTCGGGGGGCGGATTTTGCACCAATGTGGGGCCTTTGCAACTGTGATGGGTAAGTGGTAGGTTATTGAGACCAGTCAGTGGTCGGAGAATTCCATTTTTGTTGTTTTGAAGTGGGAGATGTGGGGTTGGAATTTCGCTGGCATTAGAATAAGGTCGATGTGGGTCATGGATCTTAATTGGCCATTGTGGACGTGGGGACTTGTCATGTTTTCAAGCAGTGGGCATGTCACAGCAGCATATCCATTAACCCAAGGGTGGCTTTTAGAACGCGTAGTTCTACGTGACCCTGTGGGGTATGGGGTGAGGGAGGCCACCGGTCCATTGGTGAGGTTAGCCAACAGTTCATGTCGCCCACTAGGAAAGAATCAGTGGGTAGTGGGAGGGATTTGGCTGATGAGAAAAATTCACGACGCTTGTGTGCACCGTTTGGGGCATAGATGTTGACAATTGCGTGCACAACGTCAGCCCACGAGAAGGTGATGACAAGTACTCGGCCATTTAGGTTTGTTTCTGAGAATATGAATTTGAAAAAATTATTTTTCTGAATTAGCACCCCACAGTGCTTCGACCAAAAGGATAGGGATGGGAGGAGCATTGTTTTCAAACTTCCTCGGAACCTCATGGACAGTGGGACCCCTGGATGGCCAGGATATCCACGGGTAAATTGTGTTGTAAAAAACTCAGTTTCCTAGCCCGGGATGGGGAGGCTTTGATTCTGGCAATATTCAACATCCCTAGAGTGAAGGTTTCCCCCTTCGCACCTTAGGTGTGAGGGTGGGCCCCCAGGCCCACCAGCCTCTTCCAGGTCCCCATGGGCTTTCACAGCAGCGCGGGTGTTAGCAGCAATGCTACAGGGCTTTTGTTAATTTTTGTGGAAAGAGTTGCATTGTCTTTGGCCTTCAATTTTTGTTTTCCCGACGTCAGACAAATTTTTTGTGGTGCAGATGAGTTCGGTGCACTGTTGAGCGGGTCAAAAAAATTTTTTTTCAGTTGGGATAGGTCCCAAGTTGGTTTTGACCAGAGCTTGGGTGCACCAATTGGGTGAGATCAAATCTCCTATCGGATCCTTGGATTGAGTGGCCCACTTATCATGGGCTTCCCAATCTGATTGGTTGATGGATTCCCAAGTCACTTCCGCCATGAAGGTCTCCATGTCCTCCTGGCGTTGTGAGTGTAGGATGGCGGTGGTGGCCTTGGCCACTTCCTTGGCCGCGGCCCTATGGGCCTGCTTGGCCTTCTTCCACTCCTGCGGGGAGATGGGCTTTCCCATAACGTAGCAGCCTTGTGCTCCCCACAGGAAAGCCTCCTTGATGCTTGTGGTTGGTTTGTAGTGTGCCTCTCCGCTGGCCATGGCCACCGAGGGGTGCTCTTGGAATGTGACGCCCTCCTTGATGGGGCATGCATGTGCCTCATGGCTGAACGCGTCACAGTGGGTGCAAATGGGGGGCGCGCTGTCTATGGTTACCCAGAATGGGTGGGTGGTATGCCCTGCAATATCAATAAAAGTGGAGTGTGGGATCTGGGTTAGGTCCTTCATGATCTCCTTGTTTGGGGTCAGAACTGTGATGGCTTTGCTGGTGCACAGGTGTGGCATCAGCGTGAAGCGTTGCATTTCAAAAGATTGTATTTTGCTGTATACGGCGAGACCATCTTTCAGGTGTTGCTCCAAAATGTCACGTTTTACTGTAGTAGGCAAAAAGCCAAACGTGAGGAAAATTTGGTTTGATTTTGTCCATCTGGTGTGTTTGGTTTCAACGACCCATTGCCCTTCAGGGAGGTCGACCACTATGTGCACTGCTGCAGCCTCATCTGCTGCTATTTTGCTTTTGAAACCTAGGTCCAGCCAACCGCGCGACATGGAGTGAGGTGCAATGTACACCGCGGTCAGGAAAATTTCTTGTACATCTTCACAAAATTTTTCCCATAGGGCCGTTTTTTGAATGTCCAGATACACACAGACTCCGAATTCCACCGACAAAAGTGGCTGGGAGTGTGGCGTGTTGATGTACTGGTTGCATTGTGCTTGCCATGCAAGTATCTCCGGGAAAATTGTGACCGCCAGCTTTTTGAGAGTTTCGTCTATTCCGCCAGATTCTCTGGGGCGTTTTGAATGTTGGAGGCCGCGGGCCTTCCGCCTGCTCCTCTTACCTTGCTTGCTCAACTGCTCCCTGACATGGGCGTAGACTAATCTCCTCTGTGAGATTATCAAACTAGATTTAGTATTGAATTTAATAGGTTGCAAAAGTGTTTGCAACAAGAAAGAAAAGTCTCCCCATAAACAGCATGTTGCATTCCTAAAAAGGTTAACTTGAAAGTTGCTCTCACAGGTGGCATAACTCGCCCAACAACTAATAAACCCCTTAGTCTATTGCAACTCAACCTGATTGAAATCTACAAGTTAATTAATTTATCAATTTTAAATTGACAACCTAATCACTTGTATATTGTCAGGGATCTCCTCCAACAAAACAAAAATAATTTAACAGAACAAAAACCAGTAAATTGCTAAATTTTCATCAAGAAAATATCTTAAACAATTTTTATTATACATAAAATAATTGCCAACACATTCATTGGCAGGATTAATCCCCAGTAACCAGCAGATAAATTATAATCAATCAAGCTGGGTTATGTGGGAATATTGAAATACCAACATATTTTATAGGGAACTAATTATTCAGGTTGGTTGGATCAAGCTCTTTTATAAAGTTACAACAAGTATTTTAATTATCCATGCTGCATGAAGGTATCTATTAGGTTATTTTTTATGGATGCTTTGATTATAGGTATGATTATATGTAAGTGTGATTTATAAAACTCAGAAGGTGTGCCATCTGTCCAGCATTTTTCTGTGGGGTGCCCTGCACATAGCATCTTATAGTTCTATGCTAAAACACATACTAGACATATTAAGGTTTTAGAAGATTGTATTCATAAGACTTACCAATAATTTTCTGATTCATTGTAGTTTGATTGATATAGTGCGGTTGTTTTGTTATAAAGTCTCAGATACTTCACTGAGATAGTGATAAGCGCTAAGTTCAAGTAAAAACTTGGGTGAAAGATGTTTCTTATTTTCAAGAAGTATAGCAGCACAGAAATTATCTGGTTGTTTTTTCACTTTGGCTATCTTTGAGCCTACTGCTTTTCACTTAGTCAATGTTTTGCAATCTCAAGGTATTGAAGAAGAACTGTTGTTGAACCCCATTCTCAAGTCCACGCAGGGCTTTATCCAATATTAGTGGCGTTCCTCTCTAGAGGGGTGAGAGTGTATTAGAGGTGGGCTCGTGCTGCCAAAGTTGTTTTGTGCCAGTGGATGGAAAATCATTATATGGTAGCTTTTATTTGTTTAGCAGACCTATGTTACCAAGGGGTCTTCACAAAAAGGGAAATCAATATTGGGATATGATGTTTGTTTGATATCCATCTTGACAACTCCTCGCTGGATATAGTATCAATGCTTACCTTATTGTAGTGGGGTTGGTCTGCAAATATTTAATTAAGTTCAGGCTTTAAGTTACTAAACAACATTTTAAAAAATAAAACCATGATAGATAAAACTTAACATTTTTAGAATTTCAAAGAAATGATGAAAGATTATAGTAATGCAGCAAATTGATATTAATGTTTACTGCTGTATGTGTGAGTATGACATATGTGTTATGCCAACAGTATTGTCTGGTAGGACATCATATATGCCTTTGAATGATTTTAGCGCCAATTTAATATGGCTCAGGGGTATAAGAATGTTTATAATCAATGATCAGTTAAGCATTCAACTAACTTTTAAAGTCGCCATTAGCAACACATTTTATACCAATTTCAGTGTGTTGCTCTCACAAGAAAGTCAATAAGGTCATTTCAGTTGATAAGTGCATACACGTTATTTATGGTTATCCTTTATGTCCCTGCACAAAATTATGACAAGTACATGATCATCTAAAATATTTAGATTTTTGTCACAATGGGCCCTTTGATATAGCAAATCATGAACACACAGTGGTGAGACTACGTAAAGTTCATAGGAAGAAGATTGTAAGCCCACTTATCTTCCTCTCATGCCATACATTGGTTCTTGGATAAAAAATTGTCATAAAAAAACCAGATTATTTCTTCCAATAATATCAGAATTAGGGTGTCATTTAGTCAGGCATGCTTGCTGGCTAATCGCCTAGTTCGATATTATATAATGCTATAAAAGATATTAATTATTTTAGGTTCAGCGAATTCCTAGTTCAGACTGATTGTGAAATCATAGGTGATTGTGGGAATTTCCAGCGGAAAGCAAATGTATTGATTTACAACCATTTGACAATTATTTCGGTAATTCGAATCTGAGTTTGGCGGAATTTTATCCTGATGCCAACTGCCATGAAAAATGATTGTGGGATTTACCAGTTTAAAGCTGAAGTAATTGTTATCAATCATTTAGTTATGAATTTTCTGCCTAATTCAGAGTACCTGCGACTTATGCTGAGGATGCTCAAAAGTTATGTTTATAATCAAGATTTATATATGCCTGACTGGTGACTCATAATGAGGATGAGTCAGCATAATATTTGGTGAACAGGATGAATGGATTGGATGGGAATTAGTACTATGGATGACTAATGATTGGATGTAATTATGTGTAAGTCCTGGGGAACATCCCCTGGCTGTTGATCGGGTCCTTTTCCCATTCCTGAGTAAGAAGGTATTGAAGAGGGCAGCTGTACCACTCATTACCCAGGGCAACCTCACCCACGTGGTAGTTGAGCGCTGGGTAACAGCCCTTCCACTTCAAATCCCTCCCCTGGTGCCCACACTCACCTCAGCAGAACTAGTACAGTTATTCAGGGAAATCTGCACTGAGATTGCCAAAATGAAATTTATCAACCCAAAATCAAGTGGGAGTCAGCCCAATGTTCAGATTCCATGTAGTTGGAAAGGGATGAATAGTGATTCATTGGCTGGAATCGCCAACAGTTTTGATTCAGCCAACACTATGATCAAAAAATCAACCCCTCCCAAAATCATCAGGGATTATCCCAATGGGCAGGTAATAGCATCAGACACCATTGACGAGGGTTTGAAGCTCCCTTCCAGCAAATTGGGCATTGTGGCCAATGCAACGCTTTTGACTGAACAAATGGCCCAGCGACTTGTCATGGGTGGGTTGGGCATCCCAAACCCATTCCCAACCAAATGGGACCGCCCCTACATGAGGTGGCCTTGGAGAATTTCTGCTGCTCGCCAGGCCAAATGCCACCATGCCAACTGTCAGAAGTGTAGCTGAGCCTCAGTTTGGACATTTGAGGTTGAACTGACAGCAACTCAGCCTGCTGCCAAATTCTTCAATTTCAGTTCCCGGTGAATTTATCCACCCCATTCCCAAATAATTCGCCAGTTAGGTTGAAATTGAGAGTCTCAATCCTAGCTTATACCCATATCAATCAACCACTATTTAATCAGTAGTATTGCACTGAGAAAATTGTTAGTCAATTTTCTTCACTTTCCTTTGCAATAAAAATTTACCTCCAAAAACTGATTAATTTTAAATTTCTTGATTTCCTTCTGGCTGCATTCCTGATGGCTTTTCCCTGATGGCCCATCAGTCCATATACCAGATGGGCTCTACCAGTACTCATGGTCACTATTTCCCACCGTCGTAGATTGGATTCAGCGAGCTAGATACTTCTGGCAATTTAACCCTGTCATTATGAACTTTCATCAACAATATACTGGGATATTGTGGCCTTATATCCACCATCTTCAAGCAAGGATCCGCCCCCTTGTCTCCTCCAGCCAAATCAACGCTGTATACCAGTTAACTTGTTGAAACCATATCTGAGGTTCTGCCCCCTGCAGCAAGACCTCCAGGGTCTGGGGCAGCCTCAATTTGGTTCATTATCAGGATGGTATTCACTAGTATCCTACATTAACAATTTATGTTTCCCAATGCCTGGCTCCATACAATGTTATTTGGTTGGCAATGCCTCTGGTATTCTGGCTTTTTTTAGGTACTTACGCATCCTGACTGGCAGGCTGGTCTAAACTTTTTCTGCCATTTCCATGACATTATGGCTTTATGGGTAATGGGTCTTGAATAGGCGCAGTAGCCTAGGTTATAAATATTCATCATTCCCTTTTAATAAAAATCTTGATTTACCCTTGTTGTTTTAGTTGTTAGTAGTTAGTCTGCTAGATTAGGAAAAGGTGGGACTGGAGATCCCAAAGTAGGCGCAGGGTGAAATGCCTAAAGTGGCTGATGCTGCCAGCTCCCATACCTCAGCCCTATGAGAAATTGGTGAGAACCTGGCCAACTGGCCACCAATGATGATGTGCTGATGGCTGTCAGCCATGAGGGTGGTGCAGCGCGGGAGTGCCATAGCTGCCCAGGATGGGGGATGGACTCACCAGGGCAAACTCAAGAGGGGCTGGTGATTGGTCATAGGGGTGGTGCAGCGCAGGATTGCCATAGACACACAGGATGGAGGATGGACTCACAGGGGCATATCCAAGAGGGATCATGGGGCTAAGGCAAAGTCGTTGGTCTGCTGTGTTGGTGGGTTGGATGTGGAATTGTAGAGGGTTAATACACCAATGAAGGTGTCACGAAATTGACCCTGGGCTCCGCTAGTGTGCCAGGCCAACCATTATGAAGACCGGTGGCCCTTTGCTATTTCGCCTTCATTGACATACCAACCCCTATAAGTCCTGCGTCCAACCTACCAACTAACCACCAACAGCTTCGCCTTTAGCCCCAGGCGTCCTCGGCGTGTGCCTCAGCAAGTCCTGCCCCCTTCCTGGGCGGCACAGGCACTTCTGCGCTGCCCCACCCTCGTGACCATTCACCAATCCATCTGGGCATGCACCAGTGAGTCTTTGCCCCTTCTTGGGCGGCTATGGCACCTCCCGCGCTGTACCCCACTAGGGCTGGCAGCTTGTCAGCTCATCCTTTGGTAGCCAGCTGGCCAGGTTCCCATTGGTTCCTCATAGGGAGGAGGTATGGGAGCTGGCAGCGCTGGCCACTCCAGGCATGATCACCCGCGCCTATTGGGGATCTCCTTTACCATCTTTCAAATTCTAGTTGCACCAAGCTACTTCAAACAAACAGGAAAGATGGCAAACGAGAGATGTTTATTAGGAGGGAATGAACGACTATTTTTACTACTTTCAGGGCTACTGCGCCCAAGTACTCTTTGGCCAATCATCTTCCAGAAAACACATAGGACTCTTGATTCCAAACCTCAATCATATCATAAACTATTCATTCATACTTCATAGCAATTCGCTCTTAGATCTGTTTATCTGATCACTGAATTAATATTAGGTCAATACATCCTCAGAATAAGTCGCTGGTCAATCATATTTAACTCATAAATAAATAGGAATTCGAGCATCCTTGGATTGAGTCACCGGTGCTCTGAATTAGATGATGGAACCATTTCAGACGATTTGTAATGGATTCATCAGCTTTCCGCTGGAAACTCCCACAATGATCTTCAGATGGCATTATAACAGTGAATGAAGCTTTTGTTGAACCTAAACTCAATCAAATATATAACATTAAATAGTATCTAATTAGGCGATTAGTCGTCAACTATGCCTGACTAACCAAAACCCCTAATTCAGATACTATTGGAAGGATTCATCTGGTTAAAATCCAGACAGAAGGTGAAACAGAAAAGGTCAGCCAGTCTCCATAATGTTTAGCCTGGCACACTAGCAGATTTACTGTTCAGAAAAGCAATTAACTGACAGTATCTTAGCTTTTTATTTACCAAGGTAAGCCAACCAGAGGATGGACATTACCAAAACTAAAAATCCAACAAATAAATTCTCATTAAATATAATGAATGAACTGCCCAAAATGAGCAGATGACACACAAAATGCGAACACAACCAACCAAGTGGGACAGCTGGAACCACTTATCCCATCATTTTGGAAGGGGAGGGGGATCAGGGTGCTCATCCTTGGCCTCTACTTCACCCCAAAGCAGGGCACAGGGTACTGAGTAGAGCAGGGGCATTGGGGCATCAGCAGGATGCGGAAATAAATTCCAATAATTGGGGTGGCAGGAAGACAGATGCTGTATATAAGAGTTCTGACTTATCTGGCCAAAGCTGCTTCAGCTTTTGTGCATGCATCAGGTAGCTTTCTGAATTTGGAGATATTGGTGAAGGTAATCTTTGATCTGGGACTTCGCTACCACTGCCATGTGCTGGATGGCGTTGTTGGTAGCTTTGAGAGCTTTGATCAAGATAGCTTTTTGAATCTTATTGGCGGTGGAGGGATTAATGGGAGGAGGGATTCCTCCTGCGAGCATCACCACTGATTTGGCGGCAGCTTTGCGGAGAGGATGGTAATCTGGATTAGTCATTGCTGCAACTGCCAGATTTTGGTCACCGCGGAGCATTTCAGCATTTTGCTGGGGGCGTGTAAATGAGGGATAGCTCACCATCATGGTCAATAAACACAAATTGCTCAATTTGTATATTATGGTCTTCAATTATATTCCTGGATTCATCAATTTCAGCCAATAGATCCCAATGATTTTGGTTGAATTGAATTGGGGAGTCAGCATATTCCTGAGGTTTGGTTGGTTTGTTGGGGGATGCATGGGATTGAACTGGGGTCCAGTCCTGTGTTTGATTGGATGGAGCGTTTGTGGTACTGGGGCGAGGAGGAGGCTGATTGGTGGCTGTTGGCACAGCTGCAGCAACAGGCTTTGGGTGAGGGGAGGTAGGATTGTACCCCATACTGAAGCTGGCACAGGGTGGGTGGTGGATTGGAAGCCAGCGGATGAAAAATCAGAGCCATTGGAAACAGCTAAGGATGGGCACTTACATTTAAAATGGTCCAACTCAAAACAGGATGGACAGATCATCCATTCGCCCTCAATGCAGGCCCGGAATTGATGGTTGGGGGCAGAGGGGATGACGGTGTGGGGGGGGGGGAACTGACAAGGCAATTTTATTTGATTCACAGCTGATCATAGCATACACCTAAGGCCCAGCGAGGCGTGTGGCCCAATTTAAAACCACAAATTCTAAGATGGGGTTGGAGCCATAGGCTTCCAAAAATTCCATCAGCTCCTGGTGGTGCACCTCAGGGGGAAGGTGGGTGGGCAAACCAGCGAACTGAACCACCAAAGTGGTATCCGCTGAGAGCAGGTCTGAATTGTGGGGAGAGGGGTACCCTGGAAAACCAGGGGCACAGTTGCCACAGTGGCGGCATTGGCTTCACAGGTGAAGCCAAGATCAAAATACTCCTTATAGGGGTGGAACTCAATAAAAACGGTGGGATGCATCACCACCTGAGCCATTTTGATAATGACTTCATCATCGTAAGGAAAAGTTTCCCATAGTCAACCCTAAGGCCAAAACGCATATTGCTCTGAGGGAGCACCAGGGGGCAATGAGGCACTGCTTGGGTATGTGTGAGGTGGGCGTCGAGATCCTTGGGAGGAACGAATTGCCCCAAAGTTTGGTATGATTGGGTGAGCCAGTTTGAGCAGATTTTCCTGTCAGACGGAAAAAGTTGTGGGGAGTTTCTCCGCTGCCCCACACTGGGGCAGTTGGTGGGGAATCTGAGGACATCAAAGCAAAACTACAGTGGGCGATTGAGATTTACTTTTTTTTCCATATAATTTGCTTGGAAAGTTATGCTGAGTGGAAAGAGAGTTCCAGTATTTTACCTTTTATTTATCTAAAAATTCATCTTTCAGATTAGTTATTTCATGGCTTTTGTCAACACATTTTGGACTTCCTAGGTTCATCCTTTGACTTTCATTTATCTTATTTTTAAAATGTTTATCCACTTGTTGATGAACCATATGAATAGCAAGAAATCTTGATAATCCATTGACATTCTAGTTAATCTTGCTTGCTCAATTTTGATGTCATAGCTTTCAACTTCATATCATATCATGCCAATCTACCTCCTAGTTCTATGATATTATGCAGCCAGCATAGGGAGGCATGATTTATGACCTTAAGTGTTTTATTGTTATAGTTTGGTTTTTCTTTCAGGCGTAGATAACAACAAGAATTTACCAATCCATGTTGATGTATTTTTTTAGATAGAGACAAAGTTTGGCTCATAAAAAGAGACAGGAGCTCATCACCAATATCACTAAATTGACTTTATGGAACCAATTTTTCATAAGATATGTGTCTTATTGAATAGTTATTAATAATCAAAATTAGGGTATCCTAAGAAAAGATTATCAATTTAATACATCTAGAGCTCATCAAATGAATCTTGGGCCTCTTCATTCCATATGGATAACTTTTTCAACTTTTCAATATGGAATAATGGCTCAACTATACTTTCAAATTCATAAAAATTGGCGATATTAGTTAACCTTCCCACAGGAATACTTGTATACCATGTACGTTTTCTGGCATTGAAATCTATTGATTGCTTGTATTTTCTGCCCTAAGGTTATAGTCCTTCTGAATATATAACAAATCTCAATTATCCTAACTCTTTCTGAAGTTATGATACCTCAGTAGCATGAATTTTCAGATTAGCAAGCTAGCCATAAAAATTACTTTTACCAGATGGTTTAAATGGTTGATAGATGTTCTACTAAAGATGTTTATATCTTCCAATTATACCAAAACGCAGGACAACTTTAATTTGGCTAAATCCAAGTCCAATGCCCTCTAGAAAGTAGCCAGAGCATTACCAAGTCCATATGGCATCCTTGCCAGTTGGTGAAGTCCTTAAGCTATGAGACTAACACATTTTTCTTAGTCTCAAATTGGCAAGTTGATTTGTTAATATCCAAAATGAGATCCATTGCCTAAAAAAATTAGCTTCACCAAGGCAATTCAATGCATCATTTACCTATGAAGAGGATAGGAGTCTTTTTAATGAGCTTGTTAAGGTGATAATAATAAATAATAACTCAATTTGAGCCATCCTTCTTCTTCACTATTAGTATTGTAATACTAAAGGATTTGAGAAGAGCACTAGTAATACATAGTTAAGTAACTTGTTACTTTCATTGGCACCTACTGCCTCAGCTTCTCTAGATTGTCGAATTGGCATCAAATCATTTCTGATACCTCAGTAATGACTTTATGCAGTACACTCTTGTACATCCTAGATCATGGGCTTTTAGGGAAAAAATCGTATGGTATTTCTAGAATAGGTTCAAGACTTCCTTAATTTTTATATTCAGTTAAGCCAGTCAATTGTTCCCACTTTACTAGTGCATTTACACTTTCAGCATATGTTTGTGTAAATTCCATTTTAATAGATTACCAAAGTCATGGAAAGATCTGATTTCTGTATTATATCACGTGAAGAAAACTATAGCGTTGATTATTTTCCATTTTAATTAGGTTTCAACGAAAATGGCAAC
Organism: Massospora cicadina; assembly: GCA_022478985.1. NCBI lineage: Eukaryota > Fungi > Entomophthoromycota > Entomophthoromycetes > Entomophthorales > Entomophthoraceae > Massospora > Massospora cicadina. The sequence continues at coordinate 40,746 of JAKSZP010018873.1, read as the reverse complement.
TAAAACCCATATTTCCCCATGAGACAGGATTAGAATTTCCAGGCACTACCTAAGATTCAATCCAAATTTTTCTCATTGATTTTTAGCTTTTACATATAAATGAACAGGTATCTTTAGCGTCAACCCCAAGTTAAACACTATTTTAATTACATTTTGATGATATATTGGCACCTTGTCTTAAAACTAAAATTCCACATTTTTATCTCAATATTTATGTGAAATTTTTGGCTTTTCTTCTGAATAAGCAATCTTGAATAGCGTTAACGCCACTATTATAAATCATCTTTTTTCTGAAATTTCCATTTTAGCTATGGGTTAATGGTGCAGTTTGCCCCAAAACCATAAAATGTTTTTAGAAAATCACATTTGACCTCATGTTTTATCATCAAGCAAGTCATGAAGATTGTTATAGTTCTGGTTTGGTGACACGATGGCTGATGCTGAGACAACTAAAAATATAAACCAAGAAGCTAAGTTGCTATTAGAACTTCAGGATTGTGGTGGATTAGGTCAAACTTTTCTTTATTCCTTACAATGTTAAATATCCGATGAGATTTTCAAGTGTTTTAACAGTTTTGGTTTTACAATCTTTATTGGGAGCCACTATATTTAATGGCCCTAACTTTAATCAGGTAAACAAAATGTCTGCATATATACACTAATAGCATTATAGAATATTTTTCTGAATGAATAGCAGTATTGGCTGCCAAATCTATAGTATGAATATACTGTGCAGATATATCAGGATTAACTTTCTAGTAAGTTATTACTGATTTAATAGTTGATGTATCAAAATTATGTTTTCAATAATTCCACCTTTCTACAAGCATATTCTGCTTGATTCAACAATTGGTGACCATATGTGCGAGTAACTTCTGATACAATTTTAGGGTCAATTGCCTCGCTTTAGCCCTGTAATCAAATATAATTTTGGTATACAGTCTAATAAAGGGGTTCAGTTGGGGTTTATCCACAAGCAAGTCAGAGCAGTCTAACTCATTTTGTGGTTTGTCTGGTAGAACTGGAAATCCTGCAGATCACATTGTTCCCTATCTAGATTTAAAAAGCTTATGCCCATTTCTTGGTTGGTTTCCTTATTTTAAGACTAAACAATCTTTACTTGATCATTACCTTTCTTAATCCAACACAGAGAAGTGTAATGGCCCATACCTGCGTTTGTTGCAGTTATATAAATATTTATTAGCTTATCTTTGTCCTTTGGGTGTTTTTCCCAACTGTACACCATATGTGAAATATTTGTTTTTTATAAAAAATTTCAAAATTTTACTATGCTTAGTTTAGATTTTGGCTTCAGTTTAGCTCATTGTGGGTAGCGCCCAATCTTCAGGTATTCTAACATTTTGGTAGGTAGAGTTAAATTATCTAACAACACACTTTTGCTCATTGTTGGGATTTTAGACCAATCTGAAGAATTGTTAACCTCTGATGGTGGAATCTAAACCCAGTCTGAAGAGTCAGTCAATTTTAAAGTTGGGGTTCAAATCTGATCTAAATTATTTTTTACCGTTTTTTTAGTTCAAACACAATCTAAATGATTGATTACATCTACTGAAAAATTGTAGTATATCTTTTAAAACCAATGAGGACAACTAGGCGAAGGTCTTGTACATAATAATTCCTGGAAATTTAATTTAAAGAAATGGTACCACAGCCCCTACAAACATTAATACCTTCAAAAAGTGCTTATTACTATGTATCCCCAATTTTTGGGTATTATAGTTCGCTTAAATCATGGATATTTGATGATAAAGAACAATCTTTCCCTTAATTGAATATTTATTGAGAAACATTATGCTAGGGTCTTTATGTACCCTAAGCTTTTACCTGACCTTTTGGATTATTTCCCCAATTCTGTCACTTGGTTTAATTCTCAGTAAGTTTGTAGCGCAGTTTTCATGGCAATACAGGCATCTAAATTGCTCATTGCATTTGTTGGACAAATTCCTGTCCGCTTAAGAGAAAAGAATGTTTTGTGGGCAAATAGTCCCAATGATGGGGTAGTTTACCCCCACACCAGCTCTAACTTAGTACTTGTCAGAAAATTACCTCTCCCAGTTGATAATGATAATGCTTTATTTTCTATTACAGATATAATCAGCCAAAAGACCCTGGTCAATTCCTGGTTGAACCCCTCAGATTGGGATAACACTTTTACTAATATGTACTGGGCAAATAGTACGATTTTGGGTAAGCAAATTGCACTAAAAATGCGCTGAAATCTGGGGAGTCCATTAAAGTTCCTTCCTGGCCCACAACTAAAATTATTCCAGCAGCTACACAATAAACACCCCCTTTTGTAGCCTTGGAGGGGGTCTCACAAGTTGCAACTATTTTCCCTTAAGGTGATTGGCTCCAATATATAAAATCTTTGCCTCATGGGCATGTCATACTTACTTGCAATCCTCACTCAGCCGTTTCATTAAACTAAACCAATATTCAAGAGCTTTGATAGGTCAAACGTCCATATTTTTTATTTAGGCTCAAAGCTAAAGATGAATTTAATGCCTGACATACTTCAAGCCATGTATCAATTTAAATACTAAGCAGTGAGATCAGAAGAGGGTTCGCTTTTAATCCCCTCACCACCACACAATAAAAACTCATAAAAACCCAGCTTTTATTATAACTTCTATGTGATCTTATTTATCTAATGGTAAAAACCCCTTTTTTATTTCAGCAGTTGAGATAACACTTCTCCTGCTTTATTGTCAAAATCTGGGGCAAATCAGCACCAACAAGATTTTACTCCCCGCCCTGATTCCAACAGCATTTGTGCCAACCAGAATCTGAGCCTCCTGGAGAAATTGGTCAGCAAATGCCCCCAGGGCTTCTTCTTTTTTATAATTATTTCTCATGTGTTCTTGCTTTTGGATAGCCATTTTCTCATGGGTATTAAATTCTTTTAGGATAGCGTTTTATTGCATTGCTATAGGCCCAACTATCCCTATTTAATTAGCTTAACACCATATTTGTTTTGGTGTCCTAGCAACTAATAAGATAACTGTTTTCAAGAAATCATGATATCTAAACATGGTCAATTTGAATATTCTAAAATGCTGGGCATAATCCAAGTGGAATGTGATGATTTTATAGTAATTCAAAAAGAATTCAGAGGGCACATGTTCAATTGTTGTGTATGCTGTGGGGCTGTTAAACCTAGAAATAGTTGAGGTGTTATATGAGTTTATTGCTAAGATGGTGGCATAAAAGATTCATATTCCTTAAGGCTGCATTCTTCCCATATTACTTTATTCTTTTAAGCCATACAGGTCTTTAACACCCAACTCAAAGATACAATTGGAAGCAGGTACATATTTGATTCTCATCATCTTGTAGTTGTTTTGAGAGTTGAGTATGTTTCTCCCATAGTAGGAAAATTTTATCTACTTCAGCTTCAAAGGGAATCTCTAACATAAGTCCTTGGTAACATCAAGGTTTTCTTCTCTATTTAGAGTTTTCCCATATGATTTGTTAATGTTTTATAACATATTAACTTCCTATGTCTCTAAATTTTGTTCTTCTACTTTTTTAACTCATCTTGTGTTGTCAGTATAGGGTATTTAGTATGAATTTTTCTAGCACTTTCATAGCTTCTGCACATTTTTTTGGGTAGATGACATGGTTTTCTAATATTATGGTTACTCTATTGGTTTAAAAATTGACTACCCCTGTAAAGAGCACCAATTATAGAATTTTTGTAAGTCTACTTAACATGTTCATGATTAAGCCGTAATCCATAAAGCAGATAGATAGTTGTAATAAGTCAATTATCCATTCAATTCTTCTTTACAAGTGGTTCCAACCTCATTCAGATATCCTCAGATAGTCCAAAGATATTTGCTTATCTTTAGGTTATCTGAGATAATAGGTAAGGAAGACTAATCCTACAACTTTTCAAAAGAATTAAATATATAACATAATTATTACTATCTAATCTATGTCTTTATTTAGTATCAGGGGTCTACAAGGGAGTTCAATGCTCAACTCTTCAGTTGAAACTACAATAAAATTGGCATTCAATTGCCAACAAATTTAGCCCTAAAGGATTAAATCAAATATGAATGAATTTTTTTCATAATTATCCCCCTAGTCAGCATCAGTTGCAGGCTAGATTATGACCCTTCTATGATGACTTCCAAAATAGAGTGTCCCACTACCTTTGACCAGTCCCAGTAGATTAACCTTTACAAGATAAAGACCATGCTAAGGTAATGGAATTAAGTTACTTACTCAAGGCAAGTCAGTAGCACATGCTAATCTACAAATTCTACCATCAATACAAGCGTTGATATTCTTTGGTAGCTTAAAAAGCTCACCCAATTGTTCAGCGCCTTAGCCTGATCAGTACAAGTTAGGAATATGATTATTGGATAGCTATCTAAAAAAGCTAAAACACCACAAAATATTCTCAGTAATTAATCTGACTAATAAAAAATTTTCATCAATCATCAGGATTGTATCCTAACACTAAGACTAACCGTTAGTTATTAATCAATAATCATAAAACAATAATTGGTGATAAAATGGTATCAAGAGTTTAAATATTAGCGAAAATAAGTAGTTGGCCATAAAAATTTTAAATGGTTTATCTGATATCTTCTATTGAAACTCAAACTTGTCTCCAGACAAAAGAGATATAAAGCTCCATAACACCCAACGGGTGATTTCTCCAGTTAAGATTACATTTACCAAACTTCATTAGTCACCTGCGCATCTGTTTTTCTTTGATATGAAACTAAAGAAATATGGTCTTTAGACAGGTCTCCCTGTCCCAACCCTGTCCTTGAAATACAACTAGATCTTATCCAGATGCAACTAAACCAGGATGATCTGATGAGGGGTATCATTCAAAGAGAGATATGGTATGGTTTAGGGACACTTATGGGTTCTCATTGGACCTCTTTACCTAGAGATAATTAATAAGCATCATGGTGGATTAGCTATGGAAGTCTGGAAAAGTCAGAAACCCTGGAATCTATGAACCATATTTATAGTAGGAAGTGTGTCTCAGCATAGGTGGACTAATGTAATAAGGAGTGCCTTGTGTTCATCAGGATAAAGCTAAAAACTTCAACCCTCTTTTTTGGTTGTTGGTACCTGTACAAAGAGCAGAAGAGCCCTGGGCTAGCTTTCAGTCATTTTGTGGATCTATTATATTCAAAGGGGTATTATTCCATCATGGTTGTGGTAGATCAGTTCACTAAGTTCTCCCACTTAAAACCTTGCCATTCCACGTAGCAGCTGCTCTGGTGGCTAATTTTATTGTCTCCCACATCTTCTCCACCCAAGGCATACTAAAGTAGATTATAACTGACCGTGGGTCCCAGTTCACGCCCTTATTTTAAAAGTAGCTTTGCAAAACTCAGGGTATTTTCCTCTGCCAGTTGACTGCTATCCACCCCTTAATCAGATGGGCAGAAGAAAAGAGTATACCAAAAATCAAAAAATATGTGACGCTATATGGATGCAAATCTCTCATAATGGGCCTCACACCTACCTTTGGCTCAATTAGGTTACAATAATGTACAGCACTCTTCTACTCTATCTGCTCTCCATTTCTGCCAATTATTGTCCAAAATCATCCTATGACGTGAAACTCTATTGTAGGTACAAGATGAGGCTGTGTTGGACTTTACCAGTTCATCAGGAAGTACACTGAAAAGCAAAAACTAATTTGGATGTTGCCATGAAGACCTACAAGGCTATTACACATAGAAATAGAAAGGTAGGGCCTGAGTATAATGAGGGAGATATTGTGATATTTGGCGCCACAAACTGTTTAATTAAGCAGCGTGTAATAAAATGGGAGTAAAGAATATAGGACCCTATAGCATTGTTGTAAAGGCTATTCATGCCTCCTACAAGTTGTATCTTCCGTTTAAGTTCTAAACTTTTGCCAAAATTCCCAAAATAAATTGACCCTGTTAAAAGGACCTCCGCCTGAATATCCAGAGCTCTGCTTGGTGGATGGGGCACCAGAGTGGGAGGTGGAGGAGATTGTGGCCTTCAATTAAACTGAAAAGAAGGCTTAAGGATTAAGACCCCCAACTATACCACCTCATTCCCCATGTCGCTGATGCTCCCACCCCAATACTGTCTGCCATGGTCCGCCAGCTAAAGCGGGCGCCAGACAAAATTTCTTCAAAGCCTCCTCGCTATTTGATATGGCTTCATAGGCTGATAACCTAGGGGCTATATTAGGATTTTTTTAAATTTATGATAATCCCTTTGTTTGGCCCATTTGCGAATAAAGAAGTTTGGCGGCTCCCCCTTTTGGGTTAGCACTTTTATTACTAAAAAAGAAAAGAAGGCTTAGGTACCTAGTATTAGGGAATGGTTCTAGTGTGGAGAAAAGCTGGGTTCCAGCTAACAATTATACCCAGGCACTGGATCTTACATAATTAAATTTCACAAGCACTTTTTAATCATGTTGTCCCTAAATAAACTCAAGAAAACTCATCAATGAAGTCACCAACTTCATATAAGAGCTTCTCTCTAGAAGACGCCCCTTAAGGTGGGTGCCTCAAAAGGCAGAGAATGTGCCTTGTCTCATGACATAATCGCTGATATAAACTGTAGGAACAAGTAGGATTTCTTTAAGTTTAAGGGCATTGATTTTAATGCCTTTACTTATTTCAAGCATACCTTGGACAACTTGAGTAAGGGCCAAACATGCCTAGGTTGGTATCAAATGATCTCTTGATGAGATTGACAGCGTTACATCAATGAATCTGAAATTTACAAGTTACATCACTATCAAATTTGAGCCAATTAATTTAATTTAAAAGAGGCTTTGAGTAATATTCTTATCATAAAATTCCAAGTTTAGCATTAAATGTCTTCATTATTAAACCAGAGTGGTCATAATCCAGTTATGTTACTATCATCATTTTATCTGTTCATATTGTTTAAAATTGGCTTAGTGCTTCAATGATTTACCATAAACCATACCACATTCTTATATATAGTCATTTTCGTCATGGAAAACTTTTTGTAATCTTCCTAAATAATTAAGAATAAAAAACTTTACAGATGAATCTTTTGGCTGGTCTAACCTCATCCTCCCTGAGATGATATAAGATTACTTATAGTAGATTATATTAAGAATTAATGCTGATCCAGTTTTTCCATTAATATAGTCTGGACAATTTTCTTTTAAATCTTCCCAAAGACTAAAATACAATTAACAACTTTTTGAACTCTGACTTGGATCCTATCTAAGTTGCCACCTTCTTATGTCACCTGGCAACCTTTATGACCTTCATTATCTGGTATGGAAGCCATATATGCTTTAAACCATCCTTTGTGCCTTGAGTATTCTATGTTTGATAGCTTATTCCCTAAAAATTGAGCTTTGGTCCCACATCATCTCTTAGATACTAGGAGAGTTACAAACACTCTTCTCATACCAGCACTAAGGTAAAGCATGCAGATGGTGTGATGTGCCAGGCCATGTTTGAGTGGCATGGGGTGATTATTGTCATGACGTAAGGTAATGAAAGGCGCCTAGCACTGCTCATAATTGCGAACTGGAGCATGAGGTTGGTGTCATGTGTGGAAAGCCCCAACATTAGTTTCTCATAGAGTGTTTAGGGTAGGTGGGAAAGGAGGTTTGAAAATATTACACACAAGTGTGATGTCAGTAGGGAGGCGTGTTTTAGTGGTGGGAATAAGTGATTTTTACAAATTAGAAAAGTCTCTGCTGCAGAAGTCACATATCCTTGATAAATTCAATACTAAATTACCACTTATATAAGCAGAAATATTTAATGCAATTGGATAGAAAGCAGCAGTTGGAAGCATAATGATTCCCTTTACTGATTTTGTTAACAGAAGTCTATATTCTATACAAAGAAAAAAGAAAATGGTGGATCCCGGGGGAGCACATAGATGGTAAGACTGGTGGATGCGCGCGAGGTGAAATGATAGGTTCTTTTTAGAAACAGCAGTTTGAGGAATTTGGGGACTAGTTGACTACCTTATACATGTTTATCCATAGGGAATAATACTCAGAGATGCAGCACCATTGCCCCACACTAGGAAGCAGCTTGCGTGCAGTGGACATTAAACTTGGTGTTTGGGTGCTGTGAGTAAGTGTTCATAAGATTTTATATTAATTTTATGAAAATTTGATGAAAAGTGGAAAAAAATAAGCCATAAAATTTTTAGTGAATTAAACTTAGATATAAACAATCTAATTAATTTTGTCATAAGATTAACTTGGACCGAAATTGGTAGCAAAGGCGAGTACTGCAAATTAAATAAATTTTTGAATTGCCATCATGGTATGAGAATAATAAGAAAAAGCTTGGTATCTTTATATAAGGAAAAGGTTATATTTTATGAATTTTATACATGAAAGTATGATCAAAGAAGACACACTTGAGGACTAGGAGAGGAAAAAAAGGGAATTCTGATTTAACACTCTCAGAGTAACAGCTCTCTTGACTGTTATTAAAGTCTGAAAATTGGGCTCAAAGCTGAAAATTAGCGGAGAGGTCAAAAAATGGAAAGATGTAGGGAATATAGACTACTTTACTGTGTTAGAAAGCGTCAATAATTATAGAGCGCGTGGGGACATGGTGACTTAAAACCTTCATGGCCCTGAAAGATTAGGATTGTAGAGAATCTATATGACTGGATGACAAGCCACTATTATGACCATGTGGCTCAATAAAGGAGTTCCGCCAAAGGATCAATGGACAGAATCTGCTGAGGATGTTTCAGAGTTATAAGTGATTGGACACTTTAGGATAAGGCAATAATGGGTCATAATGAATCTTATCAGATTGCCTTCAAAATAGGGTGATAAGGTGATGTTAACATTCAACAAAAAGAGATATTGGATCGCCTCAAATCAAGGTGATAAAGGATTGAAGAATAACAAGCTGAAACCAATGAAAAGATGGCGACATGAATAAACTAAGCAGAAGGGTCAGTTCTGACAGAGGTCACTGAGATATCCTTGAAATGAGGAGACTGGAGGAGTAGTCTTGAAAGGTTTTTAGAAAGAAGAAGAGGAAGAAGGGAGAAGACCAAAAAGGGATCCTCTGACTTATTATATTTGAATAAAGAAGTATTTGGGGGAATTGCTCCCCTTTTATTATAAATTAAGTGGTTATGATTGTATCAAGGAACTGGCAATCGTCATATCGTCCATTCCAATTATTCAATGGGGAAACCCTGTGCAAAAAACCCTTTACCAGGTACATACCAAATCGCCGAGATTCAACAGTGGTGCTCACTACAGGGGGCCCATTGACCAATACAAATATAATGAAAACTCAGCCGTTGGTTATGTCACATCCAGGTTATTTTAAAAAAAAATCTGCATCAAATGGTGGCCTGTGGCATATGAAGAGTTGAGACTCGCATTAGTTACTGTGCTTGAAAAGCAGGATGAGTTGCTTCAGAAGGTCTACAGTGATAAGCTGCCGCCATTTGATCATGAAGGAAATATTCATGGGTTCTTTCACCAATTTGAGTTTGCAACTGAAGGTACTTTGGATTGGCGGAGTACAAAATTATTACTCTCCTCTTTGGACATTAGAAATGCCAATCAAGTCATTTGTTACCTCTCTGCTAGTTCTGTTTCATATCATGAAGTTAAGGAGATGGTGCTGCAGTTGTTTGGCGGAACTGCGAAAATGTTACAGCGGAGAACTGAGTTCTTGAATATTGGGTTTCAGCGAAATGAGACCCTCATCACATTTGCTGACTGATTTACAACAGAAGCGCATGTGCTGATTGGAACAGGAATTCTATCCAAAGTTAATGTGTGTATTGCGATGGCTTCAGCGGTGAAGCCATATCCTGAGCTTTACAATGTCATAGCCCCATTGTTAAAGCCCGTTGTACCTCTTCTTAAACTTGTTTAGTTTGTACGTCGCTTATCTGTAATTTTCCCTCCACCCAATACTGAGCAAATCCTCACTGTCGCCGTTGGTCTCCCTAATCATGTGGGAAGAGTTAACCGGTCAGTGAGAATCCCATCAGGATACTCTCCGCAGTCCAATGGGCATTCCTTGATTACCAATCAACATCGTAACAACTACCGGTCTGGGCCTAACTATGCTGACAGGGGGCAGTCATTTTACCATTGGGGGTCTAGTTACATCAATCCTTTTCAAAACCATCTACCAAGTGAACCAACTTATACTAAACATGGGCGTAGGTTTTATGGAGTCAGTTGTTTTAATTGTGGATGCACTGGGCACATTGGATGATGGTGCCCCAACCAACGGATCTCTCCCTTACCATGGGTGCAGGGCTATCAGGGAAATGTCTGAGCGGAGTAGAGAAGGGACTCTCTACTTCTGATACCTTGAACTTACATGTCCCACTTGAGTCTACTGTGTTAACTATAGCTGATGCTTCTCAATATGACGATACATTCCTCTACCAACTGCCAATTGGGGGAGTAAATGTGCTGACCCAAGTGCATGTTGAGATTATGGCGGACAAAAACTCTCTGGATCAACTGAAGCTTTGTGCATGTCAAATGTTTGATCAAAATCTGTTAGATCCGCTAGTACCATTTGCAGATGCCCTGTCCCTGAGGGGAATAGACGTCGCTCTCCCAGTGGACGCTATTGTAACCAGATACCCTAAAATCGGTGCAGGTATTATGAGTTTCCTGAGAAAACATGAATCATTAATTGTACACGTAGTAAACAGCTGGGATTCAACTTACTCAGAATGCACTTACTGTGACATTGTGGTAGTAAAACTCAGGTACAGGCTATCATTGATACAGGCGCCCCTGTTAATATTGTCTCCAATAAATTGGTGGCGAAGTTGTACTTAAAACCTGACATAGAACACCAGATGGTGTATGGGACCGCTGAAGCTGAGACCACTTCTGAGGTAGCATATAGCGCTCTTCCCTTGCGGTTCAGATCCATTGTTGTGGTGGCTCCAGCGGTGGTATTACCAAACAATAACTATGATCAATTGATTTGACTGCATTTATGCGACACTATGGGGCTATAGTTGACATGTTGGAAGAGACCCTAGCCATTGTGGGACAGCGTATCCTTTTTTATTTCACCTCTAGTGGAGCGCCGAAGAGTTCACCGCATATGGGACAGATCAACCTTGCCTACAGCAATGGGGTGATTCCAGTGCGCTATCGTTGATTAAAAAGGAAAACGCGGGACCTCCCTCATCAGATATACTGATACCAAGGGTTACCGCTTAGAGCAGCTGGAGCTAAATATACATTCCCTCTGGACATCAAGTAATAATAGACACAGAGTTAGAAGTGGAAGTGCCCCCTGGGCTCTATGGGGAGATCATTGGGCCTTATTAGCAATCACGGCTTGAGCCCCACGTGGCTCCAGGCATCATACTTCTAGGTCATGGGGAAATCAAAGTAATAATAGCAAATCTTCAGAACATCCCCATTTGAATCCGCCAACATCAGATTATAGCAAATTAATATCTGAACCCAGTTAAAGAGATCAACCAGGTTCATGAGTTTGGTTTTCTGGATGAATCTGGTCTGCCTATCGAACTGCCTCTTGGCACAATGGTGGTTGTACCATGGGAGAATTTATCTGGGTTATCAGAAGATCAGAAAGAGCGGGAAGAAGTGCTCTTTCAAAAGTATAAAGAGATCTTTGCAGTCAAAGATCATGATTTGGGGTGCGTTTGGGGGGTTGTTCATTGACTGGACACTGGGGATCATCCTCCCATCAGGCCTCGACTGATCTATCAATCATAAGAAGCTGAAGAAGTTGTCACTGAGGAGATTGAAAAGCTCTGGAGTAGGGAATGCTCGAACCATCTAAGAGTCTGTGGGCTTTGCCTGTCCTAATTGTTAAAAAAAAGGATGGCACTAACTGTGTAGTAATCAACTACTGGGAGCTCAATAGCATCACCAAAAAAGATTTATACACTCTGCCATGGATTGATGATGCACTGGATCAACTAGGTGGGGCCCGCTGATTCTCAGTGATGGATTTGATATCTGGTTATTGGCAAATTGAGTTGCCTCTGGAAGAACAAGAAAAATGCGCGGCAATCATGTCAAACAGGATTTTCCAACCAACTCGCATGCTGCAAGGGCTATGTAATGCCCCAGCTACATTTCAATGAGCAATGGACACCATACTGGGTGATTTGAAGCTGTCATGCATTCTTGTGTATCTCGACAATATTAACATCTTCTCTCGCACGTTTACTAAGCATCTCACCCATTTTGAAGAGGTATTTCAGTGACTGGCTGAGGCCAATATTAAAATCAAGCCTCAAAAATGCCACTTCTTCAAGTATCAGCTTGAGTACCTTGGGTTTGTGGTGGATGCAACTGGGCTAAGACCTCAGCCAGCCAAAGTAGAAGCCATCCAGAAGATAACTAAGCCCACAAATAAGTGGGACATTCAGGTGTTTCTGGGAATGGTGGGTTACTACTGACAATTCATACCCAATTTCAGTTGCATCAGAGGTCCGCTATTTGAACTACTGAAGAAAGACGCCATGTTCAAATGGACAGAGCAATGTCAATGCACCTTTGATATACTTCAAATGGCATTAGTTAGTGCGCCTGTGTTGTGCTATCCTAATTTTGATAAAGGATTTATAGTGCAAACAGATGAATCTCTTTCCGCTGTTGGGGCTGTCCTGTCTCAGAAGGACAATGAGGGAGATGAGTACCCCGTGGCATATTGTAGTCGCAGCTTGAATTGCCATGAACGAAATTACACCATAACCGAGTGAGAGTGCTTAGCGGTGATCTATGAATATAAACAGTTTTGAGTCTACTTGCATGGAGTAAAGTTTAAAGTCATGATGGATCATGCATTGTTGCGCTGGCTACAGAATTTGAGAGAGCCTGAAGGGCGGCTAGCCCATTGGGCTCTTAAGCTGCAAGCTTACGACTTTGAGATTCTACATTGACCAGGAGCAAAACACTAAAATGCTGAATGCTTATCGAGATTGCCAACAATTTCAGTTACAGAAGATTTAAGTGACATAATGTTTGACAAAATGCTCAGTGGAAAGTATGATGATGAACCGCCTCAGGTTATCAAGTTACTAGACGAACTCAGGACCAATACATTCTTAAGAAATGGGGGATTGTATAAGCGTATAGGGGACGTTACCATAATATCCCAAGGACTTCCAAATGCTCAAATATTATTATGAGGGCACACTGAGCAGTTGGCCATGGCGGAGTCCGAAAAACTCTTTAATTGTTATGGCCAAGGTATTATTGGGAAAGCATGCAATACGACATGCTTGAGGCCTTGTCTTGCTGCCACCAGTGCCAGTGGAGAAGCCGTTCTGCCAGAAGACCTCATACCATTTGGTGAAACCTCGCTTCACTTGGCATACCATCTCTATTGATGTCATGGGACCTCTGCCAACCAGAGCTAATAGTCTAAATATACTGGTGGCAATTGACCACTTGACTAGGTGAGTTGAGGCGCGAGCTGTCTGGGATCTGGGGCAGTTACTGTGGCTAAATTCAAAATGGAATGCATCATACAGCACCACAGCTGCCCACAGTTTATCCTTACTGACAATGGAACCAACTTCACCTTCTATATCTTACCTAAGCTCAACGAATTAATGGCCATCTTCGGGGTCCTAACAACTCCATATCACCCTGAGTCCAATGGAATGGTTGAACGGGTTAATGTGACTCTGGTGAATATACTCCAGAAGCTGGTTACAGATAGACCCTCCTATTGGAGTACCCTTTTTTCTACCGCAGTATTCGCCTATAATATAAGTTACCATTCTGCTATGAGAAAGAGCTCCTTTCAATTGCTTTATGGGCGGCACCCCACTCTGCCTGCGCTGCTATATGCCTGTGTTGAGTACACTGGCGGGATGAATCCGCAATGATATTTAACTAACATTACAAATATGCTGATTAAGTTACAAACTGAAGCGTACTTGTTAAGCTTGGCCAAGAAAATAAAAACTCAGGCTGCAGACCAAGTACGGCGTAGTGGCCTACCACAGTTCAAGGATGGAGATATGGTGCTATTCCACAATCAGCACGAGTTTGGGCAGAAGCACAAACTTGCTAATATTTAGATTGGGCCATTTGAGATAATAGAAAAAATGGAAGTTGACGCCTATACTATCAAGGATCCTGCGAGCAGCCAGATTATAAATTAGATGCACGCAAGATTCCTTCAGCCATATAAGCAGTAATATAGCTACTATAAAAATGGGAAAAAAGGAAAGAAAATGAAATGATAACATATATAGGTGTGAAAGCTAACGGGTTTTTATTTTAATGTGGGTTATCCTTTGAGGTCTTTCGCTTCACTATCTACATCTTCCTGTCTTTTTTCGGCTTCTTGCGATGTTCTTTTTGTTTTGAACGATGGGACCTGTGTTTCTTCGTCTGCTGCTTAGTTGTGCCATAGTTTCTATGGACTTGACTGGGGTTGAGGGTGGAGGCGAAGGCTGCTAAGGTAAAACCAAAGGGGCTGGCGTCTGCTCCAGGGCCACTACGCTAGGCCAAAGAGGAGAGGGTGGGGCGACGGGATTAGAAGAGGAAGATGGACTGGGATTCCAGGGTAATAGGCGAGGTGGGGAGAGTTTGGCTGGTTGATCAAGTCAGAACTGTTCCTGTCCCACGAGGAGCAGAGATTGTAACCACATGCTTTGATGCTCCCAGGAAATTAACGAGCACCAACAGAGTGGGCTAAAGTCATAAGTGGTAGCGAGAAAGCAGGTGAGTGCCGGCTTGAGGGGAAAAGGCTGCGCCCAGGTCCAGGCAATCTATAAGGAAGTCCTCCATGCTTGGATACGCTAGCAGAAAAGGAGCAGTTGCAGTGAATGCCGCTTGCCGGGCCCATTCAGGGGCTGTCCAGTGCTGCTCTATTCCTGAACCTAAAGTGGTTACAGGATACAAAATTAAGATACCTAAGAGTGCCATGATGGGAAGGTACTGTGATGGATCGACAGCACTGTGGGTGGTGAATGCTGCGGTGACCTCAGAACAAAGGCGAGCTAATCAGTTTCTGCAGAAGTTTACTCCTAAGGACTGGAAGTGAGTAGGAGCGCGGGGGAAGGACCTTGACCAGCAGGATATCACCCACCGCACAAATCACAGCATCCGCTGTATGGATAGAGCCACAGGATGGGGTCTAACAGGAGATGGAAGCACTAGGCGACTAAAGCTTCTCGCCAGGAGCTGGGCTGCTTCGTTATGTGAAGGCCCTCAGCTCCACTCCCTCCCCAGCGTAGCTGGCCCACAATGTCCCCAAAGGGAGAGCACCAGGAGGCCAAATAGCTGATGAATTCTGGAAGAATCTCTTCCTGGGTTAGCACAGTTTTGAGGTCCACATCAGCCTCATCTTCATCAGCTGGGGGAAAAGGGAACCGGGGAAGAGGGATATGGCCTGGGTTGGGTAACTCTGCATCTAGCCACAAACTGTAGAAGAAAGTGAACTCAGGGACTTGCAGATGTTGGCGCGGAATGGTTCAAACATTGATTGCAGAAAAAGAGGCGTACAGATTATTGTCCAGTCAAAGGGGGGTGATGTCAAGAATCTATATGACTGGATGACAAGCACCCATTATGACCAAACAGCTCATTGGAGGAATTCCGGTGAAGGATCAATGGACAGAATCTGCCGAGGATGTTTCAGAGCTATAAAGTTATTGGTCACTTTAGGATAAGGCAATAATGGGTCATAATGGGTCTTATCAGATTGCCTTCAAAATAGGGTGATAAGGTGATGTTAACATTCAACAAAAAGAGATATTGGATCGCCTCAAATCAAGGTGATAAAGGATGAAGAATAACAAGCTGAAACCAATGAAAAGATGGCGACATGAATAAACTAAGCAGAAGGGTCAGTTCCGACAGAGGTCACTGGGATATCCTTGAAATGAGGAGACTGTAGGAGTAGTCTTGGAAGGTTTTTAGAAAGAAGAAGAGGAAGAAGGGAGCAGACCAAAAAGGGATCCGCTGACTTATTATATTTTGAATAAAGAAGTATTTGGGGGAATTGCTCCCCTTTTATTATAAATTAAGTGGTTATGATTGTATCAAGGAACTGGCAATCGTCATATCGTCCATTCCAATTATTCAATGGGGGAAACCCTGTGCAAAAAACCCTTTACCAGGTACATACCAAATCGCCGAGATTCAACAAGGATCTTGTACTGTTTTCTGGATTTACTGCCTGGACGGTGCCCTCATTGTACTGCTTTGTCCTCATGACCTCAGCAGCTGGGGCAGCGCATCTTGTGATTCAAGAAGCAGAGACAGGATTTCTGAAGGTGATTCCATCAATTCTCATATGCATAATGATTCCTGATAAAATCTAGTTATGGTGCCTTCTGATAGGGTTCCATTCGCGCTGGTTCAAGAGTCAATTGGTCAAGGCTCAATTCAGGAAAAGGGATTCTGATTTGTTTATCATCTTGAATCCTGACAAAGTCTCCATCAAGATTTTGTTGGAGGGGGTATAGGGCTGGATGAAATGTCCATGCGCCCAATTCACCACTGTCCCCTGATTGACATTAACAATGGACTACTTAAGTCCACCTTTATAAAAAATTTATAAGGTCCATACCAAAGAACATCAAGCTTATTCTTTTAACCTTTGGGTTAATGCTGATAGAAGAGAACAAGGTTACCTAATTGAAAAACGGGTAAGGAGGGCCAGATGACATTAAATCAGGATGTCTCCCTATTGGTGATGTGACAATGCCTTGCTGGCTGGGGCTTGAAGCCAGACACTTTCATCATTTAGGCCCTCATAGTTTTATCAGAGTTCTCGTGAGTAGAGGTTTCAAGCAAAGTCTGTGTGCTACTTGGGAGCCAGGGAGCACGTCCATACAGAGCCTAAATGAGGACATCTCAATGTCTCGGTGGTAGCTTATTTGGTAGGCAAGCAACGCGCTGGGTAGATAATGATTCCAGTTAGCATGGTCAGAGGCGGCCATATTCCATAGAAATAGAGATAAGGGTACCATTAGCATGATCCACCACCCGTTGGTTGATGGGTTGTAAGGGGCGGCGAAAATTTGATTAGTGGCAAAAAGTGAAGTAAGTTCTTGGACTACCTGTGAGGTGAAATCCAACCCATTGTCCAAAAGTAAAATTTGCAAGATACCATGCTGTGTGAAAATGGATCGAATAAGGAAGAGAGACGTGGCTTTTACAGTAGCACCGGGGACTGAAGTCACTTTGACCCATTTGGTCAGGTGGTCCATGGTGAGTAGGATACTTATGGTCATGTAATTCAGTGGGGAGATAGCTTATCACATTGATACTAACGACGCTGAAGGGCCCCATTGAGGGTGATGACTGAGTGTTAAAATAAAGGATTGGCTCAGTCCTGGGATCAGCAAGTCATATAAGCCTCTAAGACCTCTTATATTGTCTCCACCATTTGGTATGAGTAACATCGTGTTTTCAACCATTCATAAGTCTTCTTAGCCGCCCTGTGCCCCACATTAGTATGGCTTCTATGATAACGTCAGTTTGGTAAGAAGGGCGGACATAGGGGGCCATTTTTTTATGACCCTCTTATATAGCAGCCTATCCTTGATTTGAGTATCTCAGGTCATCTTGCGGAGCTCATTTTAGACCTCCTAAAGTTTCTGACTCCCATCATTCAAGTCGACCAATCAGATTGTATAGTTGATCCTCCTTGGGGTTAAAGCTGTTAGCACCGGCATCCTGAAGAGGCTGTTAGTATTTTGGTGGATTTTACCCGCACAATGAACAATGGTGAAATCATAGCTCTGAAGTCATAAGCCCATCTGGACAAATGGTCGTATGGGTTCTTCATCTGCTGGAGCCACTGGAGCAAAGAATGGTTAGTGACAATGGTAAAGTGGGTACCTTAGAAGTTAAACAAAAAATGTTTTATGGCTATCAAGACAGTCAGGTACTCCCTCTCAGTAATGCTGTAGTTCCGTTTTGCTTTACTCAATGTCTTGTTAAAATTGGCCACTGGATGGTCAACCTGATTTTCGTCATTCTGGGCTAGGATAGCCCCAACGGTGACATCACTCACGCCCATAAACAACAAGAAGTGTTGATCAAAACGCGGTTAGTTTAAATGGCTTAAGTACATAAAGCAGTTCCCAAGACGTTAAGATCCTGTAATTGTTCAGGCCACCATTCAAATGGTACGTTTTTTTGCAGAAGGTAAAATAGTGGCTCAGCAGGTCAGCAAACAGAGGGATAAACTGATGATGGTATTCCACCATGCCTAGGAACACCTGAATATCCTTAAATCTCTGGGGGAGTGACATCTTTTATATGGCGTTGATTTTGTCTAGTATAGGCTGGATACCATCCTTTGCAACTTTGTGTCCCAGAAACTCCATTTCTGACTGGAAGAAAAATTACTTCATAGGTTTAAGCTTAATAGAAGCCTTCCAGAGCAGATTGAAAAATTCCCTGAGATGCTCAACGTGCCCTTTAAAGGTTCGTGAGAAAACAGTAATGTCATCTAGGTAGACAAGGACACACAACAGATTAAAGTCCTTGAGGATCACATCCATGGTGCTTTAGAAAGCGGCTGGCGCGTTACAGAGTCCCTGGGACACATTTGTGGTTTAGATAGTCCCTTGTTGGCTATGAGTGCACACTTGGCTTGATCTTCAGGGGTGAGCTCCACTAGCCAATATCCACTGGCAATGTTTATATTTTTAAAGTACTGCGATTTAGCTGGCAGTCGAAGGGTATTATCAATTTGGTGCAGAGGATAAGTGTCCTTCTTGGTGATGGAGTTGAGCCATCAATAGTCCATCACCGCCCAAGGGCTGCCATCCTTCTTCTGAACCAGCAGGAAAGGAGAGGCCATGGGATGCACGAAGGCACTAGGAGTCCAGCGTCAAGGAGTTGTCTGAGCTCCACCGCCACCTGGGCTTCTTTAACTTTTCTCTTGCTATAAGGTCAGAACAGAAGGGAGGAGCGTCTCCAGTCTCCATGTAATGTAGAATTCCATTCATTCTCCCAAACTTATAGGTTGAAGCCAAAAAATAGGCCTTATCTTCCTTCAACAACTCTTGAGCCTTGTGCTGTTGGTCGTTATAGAGGCCCCTTCTGATACTGGTGTCAACCAGGGCCACTAATGGGGCGGTTCCAACCCAAAGTCCCTTAGGCTCCCAAAACTACAGACATCGTTGATAGCCTCCACTGGTAGGAGGTGGACATAGGTGGTGGGACTGTTTGGGCCTACTTTAAGTCAGTCAATAATGTTATCCAACAACAACAATATAGATCTGGCATAAGCTGGGTCTAGAATTCCCGTCCAGGTTAGCACCTCCTTGGCAGATGGGTTGTCTAGGCCTTGGATTTCCAGTAGGTACCAAGAGGGGATGTTAACATGAACTGGGTGTCAGCAATGACTTGAGACTTTGGATGTATTGTAGTCGCCCTAGGTAAGTAATTTGCATGCCTTATTGTCCATCAACATGAGGGTTAATTAGACTCAAGAGCCTCTTATTTGATATTTGAGCCAATCAATTCAACTCTCACTCTCCAATAGGCAGGCTAAGGTCTTAACCTCCATCTTAAAGTTACAAGAGGTTTCAAAGACCAAGGAGACACAATGCCCTAGTAGGGATATAAAGCTGTCACTGTAATGGACTACTGCTGAGTAGTCTCAAAGTAACTGAGTTATGAGAAGCAGTTAATAGCTAGGGTTATCTAGCGTGATGGAGGGGTTGTTTACAGTGAGCTTTCTGAACTGTATAGGTAGGGAAGAAATGGCCCCTATAGATTGAATAAATTGCGGGCAGCCGTGCTGTACCCATAGTGTAAGCAAGTCTGGAGCGATCTTGATGCGTTTCATTAACTTGAACGATATAACATTCATGAGGGGGCCACTAGCAATTATGGCGAGGACAAGGATCTTATGAACTCAAAATGCAATGCGGGTAACCAGACTTCCAAACTGAGGGTAGAGTGAGAAACATGGGAGAGTCACCAGAAGAAGAGTAAGAAGAATGAATTTCTTTATTATTGATGGGTATTAGAACTTCTTCCTCAGGTATGATAGGTCCAGGTCATGCCAGATGGAGGATTCATGAGGCGTAGTAGGGATGTCAGCATGGAGCGCCTCGTCCTTCAGCTGAAGGCCCTTTTCCCACCTCCTTGACAAGTTGTTTCCAGAAGATCTTGGCACTATGTCTGAAACCATTGCAGTAGGTGCATCAAGGTCAATTATTCTTTGGGTCTTCAACCCCATGGACTCAAAAATGGTTGGAGGGACCAAAATAGGTGGCCTTGGAGTGTAGGGTCAACGCAGGGATCTCGTTATTTGCTTCCTTGATTTCCTGGATGAAGGTAAAACTGTTCTTCTGTCCAATCATATGCATTTTAACCCCATGGTTAGATCCCAAAGTGGAGATGAAAGCGGTGATAGCGTCATCCAAGGTAATATGATTGGTAAAAACCAATGGTTGCGCTTGGGTGTAGAAACGGCTGGAAAACTCCATGGGGTTTTCCCCTTTATTCAGGTGGATTACCATGAACGCTTGTTTTTGGTTGGCCAGGTTTTAATTACTGCCAACTTCTTGGATTAATGCCATATGGACCTGTTTTCATGTGTTGCTTACTTCATGTGGGGAGTCATGATTTCCAGGCGGTGCTGTTGAGGCAGGAGTAGTGTTTCACTTTCTGCAAATTGGTGGCCTCCTCCATTGAACTCTCATATGTGTACAGGAAGTAGGCGATACTTTCCTGGCCATGAGTGTACCTTTCTCTAAAACTAGATTTAAAGTTAGTTACAAGAGGAGTGATGAGGTTGCTAACGCCAGGGATGCAGGCTCAGAGATCTCAATCTCTGCTCAGTCATGGGGGTACTGCTGGTCTATACGTCATCTTAGGCCTCAAGGCTCTTTTAAATATCATCCCAGTCTTTGTTGGGGGAGGAAAAGGAAGCTTTATTCGTAACCTGCTCTTTTAGGGATTGAACGTTGGCGCCTTTAAGGTGAATCTTACTCTTAAGGTGGTCAAATGGGTTTAAACCCTTGACAAGTTTGTTTGAGCTGAGAGATGCAGCAATTGGTAAGCTTAGTGAAGTCGTTAAAGTTGTCCATATCGTCTGACATGCCTCATTGGAGACCCTAAGGTCGAGGGGACTCTGACTGTCCAGAGTTTTCATCCTTGAGCAACATTTCGAATTTTATCACATAAGGTGGCCAAGGCTGCTAACACATCCTTTTGCCAAGGGCCATCAGGGCCTCCGGGAGTGGGTGTCATGGGGCCTGAGGGCCCTTGGGGTCCACGGGGATTTTTGGTACTTTGGGTAACTCACGTCCCTTGGGGCCCCCTAGGCCCTTCTGGACCAACACCCCTGGAGGTGTAGTCATGAGAGGCCAGCTCCCAATAGTGTTATTGTAGGGTCTGTACCAGATACTCAACTTGGAGGAGGCGCTGATTCCAGGTAGCCTCGAGGAGTTGGATGTTCTGACGCAACTGTTCCTTGAGATAGCCAAAGAACCCACTATCCAACGCTGCTACTTGACCTTGGGCTTGTTGATTATTTGTCACTTATTGATAATGTCCTTGCGGTTTTCATGGACAAAGGAGGAGGCTGCTTTGTAAAGATTGACGACATGTGAGTGTAAGGCCTGGGTGAGCCCCAGTTGTTGGGAGACTTCATGATGGTGCAACCCAACTAACTGGAGAAGGTAATGAATAGCTAGGTGAACAAAGTTTTGAAGGTAGCGTTCATGTCCCAGGGTAAGTTCTCCCAAAGCAGCTGGGCCGAGGTAAAGAGGTCCCATATGGTAGATGCATTGAAGAGGTGTGAAAGCGGCTGGAGCGGGCACCCACATAGTAGATGAATTTACTAACAGTTGGAAAATATCTTTAAGGTTCTCGAACTGAAGTTGATACTGAATTCCATCAACTGAGGGTAGGGAGTTTTGGATTGTGGCCCGTAATTCTATACTCTCAGGCTGCATGGACGTCATAACATACTACGAGGCTAATCCATTGAGTAATAGCTTCTTGACCAATCAGCATATAAATCTTTGGGATTGCTGGTATTCTCCATTATTCGTGATAGACGTTTTCAATTAGGCAGCTCAGAGCCCCTGTAGTGAGCACCACTACTCTCAGAGTAACAGTTCTCTTAACTGTTGCTGAATTCCAAAAATGGGCTCAAAGTTGAAAATTAGTGGAGAGGTCAAAAACTAAAAGATGGTAATATAGGCTACTTTATTTTGTTAGAAAGCGTCAATAAAAATAGGGCGTGTGGGGACAAGGTGTCTTAGGGACCTTCGTGGCCCCACAAGATCAGGTTCCTTACTGCCTTTTAAATCAACCGCCTGGATGGTGCCCTCATTGTACTGCGTTGACCTCATGACTGCAGCTGTGGGGGCAGCGCCTCTTGTGATTCAAGAATCAGAGACAGGATTTTTGAAGATGATTCCATCAATTCTCATATGCGTGATGCTTCCTGATAAAATCTAGTTTTGGTGCCTTCTGGATAGGGTTCAATTCGCTCTGGTTCAAGAGTCAATTGGTCAAGGCTCAATTCGGGAGAAAGGATTTTGGCTTGCTCACCACTCAAATCCCAACAAACACCTTCAAAAAGGAAGTAAGCTGAAAACCGCCTATCATTCCATGGTGGATGGGGGTTTAGCACTTCTTTAGCAGCCAAAATCATGTAGGTGTGCGAGTTAAAGTGGGGAGCAAGGGTGTGAAGGGCATCCACAGGGTGAGATTTAATTTTCTTTTTAAGGGGTTATCCACAATGATGTCCAGAAACATGGCGGCAGAAAATTGGCAAGATTTTATATACTAGGATATGGGCATATGGGTTGAGGCAAAGGCAGAAAGAATTTAACGCGTTGCCTTTATCTGGGTTGGTTTAGTGGCTGCAGCAGTATTTCTGACAATTGCACTGACTTTTTGATGGATAGTGAGGATTTTGCACTTAGTGACACTGGGAAAGTCAGGGGAAATTAGTGGTATGTAATGTGCCATTTGTCAGTAAGGCAAAAGATCTATGACTGCCTTAAGAGTGGGCGGCATTTGCCTAGAGACAAATGCTTTCATTAAAGCTAGTGTTCACTTTATTACATAGTGTACACGTGGCTTCATAATAATTTGAAGATGAATATGGCATTGTACTCAACATATGAAAAGCAAAAAATTGATAGCTTCAACCATGTTTGGTGCAAGTTAACTCAATTCATAAACTTAACTAAAATGCCCAAGGATTCTGGGTAACCAAAACTGGCACTAACATATTAATAAAATGATAGATGATTGAGAATGGGGCTGGATGCCTCAACTGGTGGTATAATAAACATCCCACTTAACTGAAATAGGATTTTGATGATAGGTTAATCCAATTCGTTAAGATCTATATATTGAGGGGCCCTGATTGACTAGAGTGGGCTGGTAGCACAAAAATTTTCAACGGACGGGGCATGGCCAATCCCTAAGTAAACTAATGGGTTAGCATTGAATTGGCCACTAGAATGGCAGCTTGGTGCAGCTGTGGTGGTGTGGAAAGTGAACTTTTTCTATAGTTTTTAAAATCCATAGAGTGATGGAGTTACAACCCTCCCACCCTCTACACTGACTCAGAAAAGATGGTCATGTACAAATTAGGCAGTGGCTTGGGTTTATCTCAAGGGAAGTTACTGCTATGGGCTAATTGTATAAGACATAAGGCTAGTAGGTAGCTGACCTTGTTCAGGACTACAAACTTCATAATGAAGTCTGATTTGTAGGCCCTCAGACCTTTCAGAAGCACCTGATGAAGTACATCCGTGGGAAGTGTTTGGTAAGGACCACAAACAGGACCACTAAAGTAGTAACTATGGGAAGCTGGATGAAAGTCTCTGGAAAGGGCGCCCTTATAGACCAATGGCACAGTTGCAATCACCATGAAGTTGGCTCCACAGGAGAAGCTGAGGTTAAGATATCCATTAGAATGGAAGAAGTTAATGATGCTGGCAGGCGTTATTGCCACCTGGTCAAAATTAACAATTGCTGCATCATTATAGTGGATAAGGTCCTATAAACAACTAAAGGCTGAACCAATTATTATTGAGTGAAGCACTAAGGGGGTAGCGGGTCACCACATCAGACATCATTTAGTGGATATCTGTAATGAACTAAAGTTCTTTTTAAGCCTATAGCTATAAGAACTTAACAAAGCCAAGTAAAACAAAAAACTGAGCTTGAACTGAGAAATAGTATAGTTAAAGGTAAATAAAGTTTGCAAAATGCAACCCAATAAGCTATATAGTTAACTAAGATAGAGTTCTCTTAGTTATAAGGGAAGCCATATACAAGACGTTAGAGAAATCTGATATATAATGGTATGTGCATTTTCAGGTCAGCATAATTTCTGACTTTGCTATAAGATTAAATTACTTTCTGATCTGAAATTGTTGGGTATAAATGATAGGTTGGACGTTATTTACCAGAGGGAGTCTTCACTGAGAGCGAAAAAAGTAACTGCTCAAGATTCAGTTGCATTAAAACGCAAATGACACAATCACCATTAATCACTTTGTGACATCACCCCACATAAGTAGAAGGCATCATTGGGCAACGCAGAGGTGATGGAAAGGGGGAGATGACAGGCATTGGGCATGGCTCAATGGGATTCCATTAACTGACACTTACACCTTTGGTGAGCCAAGGGGACAAAAACATAATGACCACTCAGATGGACATGCTTGCAGATAATGCAGGTACTGGTGTAGCGAACAGATGAGAAGCCCAATAGTAACAGGCATGGCGGGGCTCTGAATGGTAGATTGTGAGTCCAGAGTAAAAAATCCCTGCGCCTGAACAAAAAGGAATTACCTCACAGAACTAAAAAGGGCCCAAGAAGGTGGCTGCCCACCTCACTAACAAGGGTGATTTTGCCCATGTTGTGGATAAGCGGGAGGTTACAGCTTACCCCTAAAAGGTTTCTCCATCCTAATCCTGACCTTCACCAAGGACTTGCTAAAATGATTTGGGGTCTGAGTAGGGAAGTGATGTAGCCCATTATTTGCCGCCAGCAAGAAGGTTGCCTTCCCCCTTTTCCATCAGATTTCTATAACCAAGGTTTAAGTCTCTCCAAGGGTGGTGGCTGTATTTAAATGCAAAAGAATCAATTGTGCAAATTTGTTCTCAGTATCCATTACCCAGCCTTCTGACATAGATGATAGTATGACAATCCTGCCCCAACAAGTTCTGGAACTTTGAATCCATTTACTAAAACTAATATTGACCTTTTATATTCTTGACTATGGTCGTACCCTATAGGAAGATTCATTTGCCTGCATGGTTGCAACCAGGCCACAAATGATTTAGTGAAAAATTGATGGAAATCTTAACATAAGGTGGCTTGATCCATCTGTGCATCTTAGATTTGACTTTATTGCTATAATAATAGTTCGTTTGATACTCAGATTTTTTCATTAAATATTAATGGTCCCCAATGCACACACATATATTTTTAATCAGGTTTATAAGGCATCATTTCCCAACAGGCTCTTCTGACGCTCTATTATTTAATTTTCTTTTTAATTAAAATAAAAATCTAGAAATACAATCAATCTTTGAGGCTAAAACTTTTGTTGAGTCAATGGTTAGCTATGCTGTTAGCTTATGGCACTAATGTCCAATAGTGGCACTCTTCCTCCACACTTTCTATTGATCATTGCAAATGGCTGTACCACCAGTATGCTGTCTGTTGCTTTTTTTGATAAGTCATCCATAGTGGCGCGTAGTTTTATTCTTATCAACAGACTGCATGATAGGGATGATGTTATAATTTTGTGGCATGGCTGCAAGAAGGACTGAAGGTAAAAGCGTGAATCAAACGCCTCAGAGGCATGGTAGACTTTGGATGGGTATCTCAGCGGGGAGGAAAAAACACATGATCTTGATGTAGTGTAACAAACTGAAGTTTGTTAAGTTGATCCATAGCTGAAAGGGCTTGGTTAAGCTAACAAAGGAAAAACTTGAGTTTGGGCCAACATTAGTTATATAATGTAATGATGGGATTACAAAATCCAACCTAAATCTATATAGATAAGTAATATAGGGGTTCTTTTAGTTATAAAGAGGCTCATATACAAGGCGTTAGAGAAATTTGATGCACTATATGGCAAACTATGAATTGTAAATAGTAGGTTCGCGCCATTATACCGAAAAGAATTGGACATCACCAGCTATTTAATAACCACATAACAGATGGGCCCACTGAGGCCATTCTATGAACCCACACGCCATGTCTGGATGTCATAACATATTATTGAATGACAGTTCTGGTGATACTGCATGCCAACAGCATTTTTTGGCCCCAGGACAACGCTAAGGAAGAGGCCTGCGCTTGGCCTAGATTACTACTCAAGATCATTGTCACAAAATTGACTATGGGCTCCGTTAGTGTTCCAGGCCAACCAGTATGAAGACTGGTTGACCCTTTGCCGTTTCGCCTTCATAGGCATACAAACCCCATTAGATTCCGCGTCCAACCCACCAACACAGCAGACCAATGACTTTGCCTTAGCCCCAGGGTCTGTGGTGTGCCCCGGCGAGACCTGCCCCATCCTGGGCGGCCAAGGCACTCCCACGCTGCCCCACCATCCTGACCCTTCTCCAACCCATCTGGGCATGCCCTGGCGAGTCCTTCCCCGTCAGGGTGGCCAAGGCACTCCCACACTGCACCCCGCAGGGTTGACAGCCAGTAGTGGTATCATTGGTGGCCGATTGGCCAAGTTCCCACCTGTTCCTCCTTGGGGTGATATTGGAGCAGGCAGCGTTGGCCAATACAGGCGCGTCACCTCACGCTAACTTCAGAGATCTCCAGTCCCAAATTATCTTAACCTAGCTGACAAACTACTAACATTGAAATAAATATGGGTGAGAGAGATATGTTTATTTGGAGGGAATGATTGACTATTTATACTATAGGATACTTCACCTATTAAACCCTTTGGCTATCCAAGCAGGAACTTCTCATAAATCTTGGTTTTTTATGGTAACAATTCCCTCCCAATACGCTCATCTATTAACCAAAATTAGATTAATTTGACCCATCCTTGGCATGAGTTGACAGTCAATTGTATAACAATTTATTAAGTATAAAAAACTTCAAGCACCCTTGGCATGAGTCACTGGTGCTCAAAATTAGTTAGCAGAACCATATTTGAATGGATGGTAAAGAATTCATCAGCTTCCACCGAAAATTCCCACAATGACCCTCAAATTGGCATTTTAGTGGCAAACGCAAATTCCACCAAACTTAAACTTGAATTAATAATTATAACATAAAACAGTATCAAACTAGGTGATTAGCTGGCAATTACATTTAACTAACTTCACTCAATTCTGATACTATTGGGAGGATCCATCTGGTTAATTTCTTGACAAACATACTCTAGATCTGAAATATAATTAAAAAAAGATTATCTTAAAAATCCTTCAGATATTTCTGCAATGTTTATTTGGGTAACTAAGCACCTTAGAAGAAGAAAAAATACTTTCAGATGTCACCCTCTTCTTGATATATCAGTTGCAAAACCCCTATTTAAGAGTTTAATCCTACAATAAGTCTTAAGCGATGTCCAGACCATTGTATATGAAGACTTAATACTTTATTTTATCATTATTTAGAGAATTCAGAACGCCAGTGTAACACTTTGCTAGATCAACCTCCACTCCTGCACCTCAGTTTTCTTTCCTTTGATACCAAATTATATAATATGGTTTTCCGTTGAACTGCTTCAGGTAAAAAAACCTTCAAGATCTTGCTAGGAACTAAGGCTTCACTAATTAGGTCAATCTATAGATCAGGCTGCACCAGATCTGTTACATCACCCCCTGTGAGGCCTAAAATTACCAATTATTTTCCAGATACTGAGCAATTCATCTTTGTCTGCACGTTGCCTCGTCCCTCAGGTATCCCTCCATTTCACTAATAATCTCTGGCGTCCCTTGACCTATCATGCATTTAATATCCGCTCAACTTCATACTATTGACCATCCTCCTCCTAAGGGCTTAATGGTCCTGGCTGAACAGGTTCTTTTTTTTTAAAAGGGTGTAACTGTGAAACATGTAGACTGGGTGGGCTTTAGACCCCTCCTGTAGCTTCAATTTGAAAATAGCTCTATTTATAGCACAAATAATTCTATAGGGCTTTAAAACTATGACCCAGCTTCCAACTCTTCACTAGTATGGCATATTTCTTGGCTGCAATGAGAAACCAATCACCAGGAACAAATTAAGGTCTGGAGCTAACCGCTGGTCCGCCTGATGCTTCTGCCATGAAATGGACAATTTCAAGTTTCCTCATAACTTCTTTCCAATATCTGCCATGGTACAGGCCATCTTATTTGCCCCCTGAAAAACTCCACTTACTTGAATCTTGTTCATGTAGGGGTTCAACCTATGATTAGAGAAGAACGGGATCATTCCTATCGAAGATTGCAATGATTATTGTGTGTGACTGGCCAACTGACCCACAATCCCAATCCTCCTGACAATCAGAAATTTAGTAACAAAGATTTTGCTTGAGTATTTGGTTCACTCTCTCTGTTTTCCCATCTGACTGGTGATGATACGCTAAGGATCAGCATGGGGGATTTTTATATTTTCCAGCAAATTTGACTAAAATTTTGAAACAAACTGGGGTCCACAATAAGACAATCTCTGCAGGTATTCCATTTTATGAAAACACTTTGTCAACAAAAATCCTTACTTCATCCTTTGCTGAGAATAATCACGCATGAGGAAACTTGGGTTGTTTGGTTAAACGGTCAATGACCACCATGCTTGCGTCTTTCCCCTGGACCCTTGGAAGGCCCATTGAAAAATTTACACTGATTGAGGCCCACAGCCGACCTGGAATTTGGAGAAGTTTTAACTTACTGGCGGTAGGCTTCCTGGAGGTTAAATTCTAGCACAAACCAAATGACCTATATAGTTTGTAACATCTTTCCAAAGGACCGGCCATGAGTATTCCTCCATACTAATTCACCATCTTTTTAACTCCAGGGTGGCTTGCTAATGGAAGATTGTTAAAAACCTGACACCTCCCATTGTAATAACTTATAAAAACTTAATCTGTAAAATCATGATACAGCACTCCATTTTCCTTCCCATACGTGTGGTGATGGTCACGTTGTTGTTCTTCAGCTAACTTCTCCAATAGACCTTTGACTGAATAAAGAGCATCTTTGTTTCTGGTGGATTTCCTTCATACTCACTTTCATCACACATCAATTGTTGCAATTTGGTCCATATGGAACATGATATCCATGGAAACATTTCCAACTCTACCCTTTTGTAGGTTAACCTAGCGTCCCAATCTAATCAATCTTCCAGTGTGTTGGTCAAACCCAGTCAGTATGCTACCTGAAAATTATACTGGACAAACTCCACATGTTAGCGGGCTTGTAGCTGGTCCATTCTCCAAGGAAAGTGATAGTATTCCAAGCCATTATGGTCGATTTAAACCATAAAAGGATGGTGGGCATGTAGCAAGTGGTGTCGCCCTTTCTTTTAGGGCTGATACCACCACCAGAAGATCTTTATTTTTATTAAAGACATTTTTTCCTTTGGAACCTTTTTTGGCTAAAATAGCAAATGGGGTATTCTACCTAACCTTTCCTTTTTGTAGAAAAACTCTCGCATGACGTGATAAGAGGAATACATTTAAACTATGGTTGGCTTTCTTAGATCAGGATGTGCAAATAGGGAGCCAAAACTATCTCCTTTAAAGACTTAAACGCTGACTCCTCTTACTTCCCCCTATATGAATGGAACATCTCTCACTAAACGCGTAAGAGGTAGAGCTATTTTCAATAAGTTTTCTCATGAAACGCTGTAGTAAGTTCAAAATCCTAAGAAACTTTACAGCCCAATTCAGTAAGTTGGGCATTCCACACCTGAAAAACCCACAACTTAACTGGGTTTACCCCAAGCCATCCTGAAACACTACATTACCCATAAACGTCACATGAGATTAAGTTAGATCTTTATTTAGATGGCTTCACCATCAGGCCATTCTTGGCAATCAACCCTAATACCTCCCACACATTGCACGCATGATCTTCACTGGAGCAGTAATATATTAAGATACTATCCATATACGCTGCACATCAATGGCCAATTATACCCCCAAGGCATGATCATAAATGTGCTGGAACACCACTGGGGCAATTAGCAACCCAAATGGCATTATGTGATACTTAGCCATCCCAAGGTGGCACTTAAATGCTGTATTTTTTCTATAGATCCAGTCTCACTGGGATCTGGTTGAACGCATTTATGAGATCTAACTTGGTAAAGACTGTGAACATGTGACCTTTTGTAAAAATTCTCTCTACAAAAAGGCATTGATAGGTGTCAGGCTCTGTAACCATGTTTAACCACCATTATTCTTTGCACAACTGCAGCTCTTCACTCGCCTTTGGTTCTAAAAATACTAGTGATATGACAGCGAATTTTTAATAAATTTATTAATCTCTTGCTTATAATCAACCCCAAATGCTCCTTAGGTGCGGCTTTTGCCCACTGGCTAAGAGGATAATCTGGATATCTCCTGGGGAAGCTCTGTCACCTTCATAAACTGAAAAGAAAATGCAAACGGACCCATAGTGTAAAAAGGTTTATGCTTCTTAGGACCAAATACTCCCAAAGAAATCTCAATATTCCTCTGGAAAGTCCTCCACCTGCAACAATACCACGCCCTTCAATTAGTCCAGCATAAACTCCCCATCTACCAAGCTCCACTTCATTAGAGGCCCACTCTTGGGTTAAAGATAACCACACGGAATGGTAGATCAATTTGGGGATGAAACTGATGCCACCACCGCATCTCCAGAACCACTGGATGGCCCAGATTCCTATTTCACAAAAGCCCTCCTTAAATCCAAAATGGACCCTGCCATATTCCTATTGAGGGACTTATTTGCCACGAGGGATCCTGCCATATAACATTTTAAATGGCATCAGGACCCTTTTTAAAGCTCCAAATTAAATTTCCTTGCTACCAAAAATTCAACATAACTATCCTCCGACCCTTTATCCACCAGGGCCATCACCTCCCCATTTCATCTTGTGTATATAACTTCATTAGAATAAATAAATGGGGATAAAGCAAAGAGTAAGACTATATTTAAAAATTAAATATTTAAGTTGCAGATTGTAGTCGCCATATAATTAGGCACGATGTCCTTTGTGTGTCCCTGGTTTGCCTCTTTATTTGAGCCTCTGAGTTCCCTTGTTGGATCCCCCTTGTACATTCCTAAATTTTTAAGGTGAGGCGAGCCAACACCTTAACCATGTCAGCCACCCGCCACTGATTGCACCTTCCCTGGACATGTAAATCTCACGTCAGTTCCATGCCAATACCAGTTGTTTTAACCTGCAGGGCCAACGCGATTTCCTCCACCAATATACCTTAATTTTCGCCGCTGCCATTGCCATTAGTGATCCGCCTGCAATTCGCTGGAACATTTGCAATAACTGAAAATCTGCAACCCAAGTCATTTTTGCTAGCGGGAAGAAAATCTGCACATCTCCTCCACTAAGCTACGCCCCTGGCTGACCATCAAAAGCGCTGACCATGCCTCGTCCTGCGCCACATCCCATCAGACCACACAGTCAATCAAATCCAAACATTTGTCCATTTAACTGGGAGGCGACCTTGCTCTTCAATCAACTTCTGTACCCTAACCTGCCAAGTCTGATGGTAACACATTCACAGGGTAGGTAATCTGGATTAAGCGAGAGGCTTATCTCCTGTAGCCTGGGATAGACGTGCCTAGAACTGAATCTGCACAAACACTCAATGTATCTTATATAGTTCCTCCATGGGCAGGTATACTCAACCGTTACTAAATCTGGGTACTACAAGGCTTCCAACTGCTTTTATTATCATAACATCCCATACCCAATCCACTACATGTGTCAAAAATGCCTGTAAAAACCAAACCATCACCACGGTCAGCAGGTGTTGGTACCATTTCTCCCCTCCCAAGACCACCACTTCTTCTCAGGGGCCCCACAAGACTAAACAGAAGGTATTAGAATTTTGTCTAATGTAAGAAGGTTTGCGCCAGTAAGACACAATTGAATTTGGGCAGCAGAAAGCCAGGTAAGTGACACATAATGGATAGGCCTACCAAGACCAAACCAGGAACCCACGTGCCATCTCTGGATGGCATTATATCATTGACAGTTCCAGCGACACTGCATGCCAACAGCATGTTTTGCCTCAGGATATGCTGAGAATGTGGCCGCGCTTGTCCTAGCTCATTACTTGAGCTCATACTCCAGATCTGAGCTTATAAATAAAATAAAGTATGCTAAAATTCTTAAAATATGACTGTGATGCTTACTTGGGTAACTAAGCACCTTAGAAGACGAAGTTATCCTTTCAGATCCTGCCCTCTTCTTGATATATCAGTTGTAAAATCCTTATTTAAGCTTTCTTCTTACCCTAGCTCTTGAGCGATGTCAAGATCATCAAATGCAATGACTCAATATCCCATTTGATCATTATTTCAAGCATTTGGAACACTAGTGTAACTTCTTCTGGATCAGCTTCCACTCCAGAATAACAGATTTCTTACCTTTGATACTGCATTTCATAAACTAATTTTCCGTTAAACTTGCTATAGGTAAATGACCTTTCATTTCTGTGGGAACTGAAACTCCCCTAAGCAAGTCAAATATGGACCAGGATTTACAGATCCATTACACCAATGGTCAGTGGAAATTGTAACTGTCTTATCAGATTGAATATTTTCTGATCTGATAAACTATCAGGAATAACTAAAAGATCCAATACTATGAATTAAAGAGATTTTTAAAAAGTTCCAAAAAGTAAGTGCTCAGGTTTCATTAAATAAAGATGTGAGTTCCATGAACAACATAAGTCAATTTATGACAATAAGTTGGTCTTAGGCAAGATGAAGTAACCAGAAGAGTTAGGAAGTTAATGGTAGCAGTACAGAAGTATCTTAGCAACAGCTGATAGAATTGATGAGCTAGTGCACTGTCATTTCACACGTGAACAGCAGGCGTGTTGGAATTTCAGTTGACCACATCATCCAACCTATTGGCTGATTAATGGATTTGATAATTAGTTACAATTGCATATCTTGGAAATGGTCGCCAACTAAAGAAATTATCATCAGGAATCATTCCCAATGATATTGAGCACAAATTTGATGTGAGCATTAACAACCAATAGTCAAATTAACGCAGGGAACAATTAAATATCTCATCAGTAGTTGCTTACTAAAGATATCCTCATCAGGAATCATCCCTTACAAAATTGAGCAGTAATTTGATGTAGGAGCAACATCCTAAAGTCAATTTATGGGGAATTGTTCAGAGAAAATGGATAAGGAGTTGCCAGAAACTACCTAAGCGTTCTAACGCTTGTGTAAATGGTAGAATTGTCATTGGCCAACATAATTGGTAAAAGTTCCTGACACCAATAAATTGGTCGCCAAACAGCAGAGGATTACACTGCCTAAGAAAATTAAGTCAAAGATATTTGACGAGATTTAGTGTCTAAAACTTGAGGGTCAAACCGGTATATGAGAGCAAATAATTCTCAGTGGACAGCTAAAAAGTTATGTGCTGATTTTACTATAAAAAACCCCCAAATACTCCCTAATAAATTGGATTTAAACTAGATAATTACTTAGTTGTTTTACATTAGTTGTATAACATTACTTTTGGATAAGAGTGCAAGGATAAGATGTCCTTAGGTTGTTGTTATCAAATCTCCGCTTGGCCAGTGGTAGAGTATAGACCCTCTACCACTGCCTCCCGAGTTCTATACTGGTAATGGACTTTGGGTAGGGGACGATTTTGACTTTGTTGGTTTTGCGCGCCAATTCCCCAAACCAAGATAGCAAATAGCAAAGGCGGTACATGGAGTTCCTGGCCTATCATACACTGCACATTGAGATTTTCTGGGTTTTATCCTCCTTTCCCAATTTCTTCACTTCCCTAATCAGTGTGGTATCATCCCCAGGTTGGCCCACCTCAAATAAAATTACCTCAGTTTTTTAAAAGTCTCCACTTGGCTCTGTGAGAAGAGAATAGGGAAAGTGTTCCCTACCAGTACAAAAATATCTTCAGGATGAAGAAGCACCTGTCTAGCGTTGGACTTTTCTACTCAACGTAACTTTTGATCAATCAACCATTATAATAGTATTCATACTATTATTGCCTCAGGTTATATATTTTCAAACAATCAACGCAAGTTTTCAAGGATCTGTGCAGTTGAAAATAAGGGCACAGAAGCGAGCTACCATCTAGCAGCCCAGATTTTAACAAGGTGTCAGTTTAAAAAAATTACTTACATAACATGAGGCAGCGTAATGACAATTGTTTTAAAAAATTATCTATAAAATCATTAACCACCTAAAGGTATGACTTAGTAGAAATGAAAAGAAACTTGCTTTTTAGCTATTATAGAAGCCTAACTGTAAAACCCTTAAAAATAGTTATATCTAAAGGCTTTTGTGTCAAATTTGTTACCATTTGGATTTTATAAATTTTTAATAATTTTAAATTTTTTAATCTTAATTTTTTTAATATTAATTTTTTTAATTTTAATTTTTTAAATGAGGTAGCTGACCTGGGGATGTTACCTCACCAATCAAGGAGAATCAAAAAAATGGTAAAGGAGGATAAAACTCAGATACCTCCATGTGTGGCATATGATAAGCCAAGAACTCCATAGACCGCCTTGCTATTCACTATTTCTGTTAGTAGCATTGATGCACAATGCCAACACAATAATAATCGTTCCATACCCAAAGTTCATCTACCAGGATCAACCTTGAGGAAATGGTAGTGAGTACATACTCTACCACTGGGGGTACCCTCTCCTCAACGTTTGGTTTTTAATTGTACTCATGTTACCTTATTTTTTTACTTATTTAATACCTTCTTACAACAGGTAAGTTTTAATTGTCATATCAATCCTTTATTGCAATTAAATCAATATATTGAAACGTGTAGTGTTGTGATGTCTAGTCTCCTAAAGTTCCAATATTTGTAAAGAAAACTTATATGGTTCTTTTTTTTGACTGTTTTACTCTTATATGAATAAAACCCATTAGGTTTTTATTTTACTTTATCCCTCTGTGTATCCAATTGCATTTCCTAGAGTTCTTGGTGAGCGCTAGTCTTTACCATCTTTGCATATTTTAGAAGCTATCTATTATGTTAAATCAGACATAAATATCTGTTAGCTAAAAGCCAAATGAACTTTGACATGAATTTAAATTTATTGTGGGGAAGGCTGACCATGGGACGGACACTTCTGAATATGACTCAGAAGAGACAAACTTAGTAACATGGAAGGCACCCCAGAGAAGCGATGCTATCTCTTGTTGCCAGCGGGAACGCCACTTATGGGGAGGGGGAGGGAACGTGTGAAGGGGCCGTAGCCACAATTGAACGCATGTGGAGGAAGGGGTCTGATTTGATGGACCAGAATGGGAACCAGGAAGATACCAGCTGTCAGCAATGCAGTGGGAGGTATCTGAACATCCACGCTTGAAAGTGGTCCACCAAATGAGACCAGGATCTGTGGGCTTTTTCTGGGAGGGTGAGGGTGGAGCCTGCGATGGCATCTAAGACAATCGTGTGGATGGTCCACATGGCGATTGCAACCACCAAAGCATGGAGGGAGGGTGGAAGAGAGGAGGCCATTGATAAGCAAACATATCTCTTGACAGACTGAAGGGATGAGTTTGATCCTGGCCCAGCAGACGTTGAGCTTCGCGCCATATCACTTTAGAGGTAGGGCACTTCTCCAGGCGGTGGAACAGCGTTCCATACTGGCCACACACGACACAGGATGAGTGTAAAGCGTTAGAGCGCTCAGCTGTACGATACACCCACCTCAGGCAGCGCCACACATGGGAGCGGACTTGAGGTTGCAACAGAGGAAGGTGGACGTACTTCCAGATAATTTTTTGGGTCTCAATGGAGTAAGGGATGGCCATCATGTCCAGGTAGTCCACCCTGAATAGGACATGGGGCCTAATGGAGATCACGCCATAATGGATGGGTAGCCCCTGTACCTCTTGTGTGAACTGAGGAGAGGGGCGGCCTCTTTGGGTTGCATGTCTGATAGTACGAATTCTCCACCCAGCGCTCCACATGGAGAGTAGGATTCTTTTGTAGTGGGTTTTAGTCCTGTGAGGACCTGTGGCTGATGTGTGTGATGCGAGGTATTTCATCAGGGAGTGGGGGTTCGATGGATTGTTGAGGCCCAAGGCGCGGGAGAAGTTGGAGCGGGCTGCGCGGGACCAGTGTTGGGAGGGGAGTGTAGGGGCAGTTACGGCTGCAATCCAGGTGCCCAGGATCTTGTCAGCATGGAATTTAAAGTCAAGCAGGCCCATGACACCATGATGATGAGGGCCAAACATGACCTCTAGCCGTACTGGTGGAGAGCGGCCTGACCAAAGCCATCCTTGCAGCAAGGCATACAAGGATTTGAAGAAGCTTGGTGAGAAGGGGATGGCGTGGGCTCCGAACCAAACTTTGGAGAGGAGCATAGAGTTGGCTAAAACAACCCTGCCAGTAAGGGAAGTAGGGTGGGCTCTGAGAGAGGCGATTCTCTTCGTCACGTTATCCAGAATATGGCACTCCATTACTGCTGACGCGTATCCACCTGCCTCCATCCACACGCCCAGATGGTGTACCGGTCCTATGGTAGGAAGTGGTACAAAGGGGAGCACCAGTGGGGCGGTGTGTGATGAGTTATTAGGGCGAGGACGTGGGTGAGCAGATGGAGCCGGGTTGGGAACTAATTGCTGGGGTCCAGCAGTTCTGAAACTGACCGAGGAGGATGATTTTGGTTTTCGGGAGCGTTCAGTGCTGCGTTGCTTACCTAGGAATACTCCTGGATGAGAGCTTCAAGCGCGCGTGCATCTTGGTACTAGACACCCCAACCACACAATCATCTGTGAATGCCATTATCTTGATAGGGGCTTGTCCTGACACATGGACCTCAGTGTTTTGGGCATTCACATTTCGCAGTAGTGGGTCAAGGCTGAAGCTGTTAAGAGTGGGCTGAGGGGGTCCCCTTGTCACAAGCCCCTTTGAGGGCGGACTACTTCCGTTAGGAAGCCAGGGCCACGTACTGCCATTGTTGCAGATTACGTGAGCAGCATCACCCAGTTGATGAAGCGAGGGGGTAAGCGGAATTGATGGGGGCAGGCCCTGAGGTATTTCCAGTTTACTCTATCATAGGCCTTCTGTTGGTCCAAGAATACAAGTGCTCCAGAGGCTGTGGACTGACATACATTAGCCACAGAGTGCACGTTATCCCAAATCAATCTTATGGGTATGAAACCAAATTGTTCTGGGGAGATGGTGGCAGATGCTACAGTCCCTAAACAGTTAGCCATGATTTTTGTTAAAATTTTGGTGTCTGTGTTTGTTAGAGAAATGGGGTGCCAGTTGGCTAAGTCTAGCTTATCCCCTTTCTTGAAGAGTGTGACGGTAAAAGCCTCATGTCCTCCTGGTAGGAGGCGTATTTCCAACAGGCTTTGGTTAAGTGAGGTGAGCAGCAATTAAGATATATATTTGAAATACATTTTGTAGAACTCATATGGAATGCCATCTGGGCCTGGGCATTTTTGGTTTGGTGCACCACGAATGGCTGTCCATAATTCATTCGGGTTAATTTAATCATTATTTCTGGGTATCAGAAAATGGTGCAGATTTGGGATTTGGTGAGAAATTCTGCCACTTTGGCCAGCTGAATTGGATCAGATCAGTATGACTTGGAGTAATACTTTTATGTTTTGATTGCCACTTTGGCTGGTGTATCTGCAATGGAATCATCCGATCTTCACACCTGTGTGCAGGCCACGCTCTGGAGTGGTGCAAAATTTTTTTAAAGAACTGTGCAGTGCACTTGTCGCCTTTTGTGATGCATGTGGCCCTGTACTGAACACAAATCCAATGTTTGTGTTGCCTTTCGAGTGCATTGAGGTGGGCAGCTGCCTCCGCCCACTTCCAGCCCCATGCAGAGCTGTATCCTGTAGCTGGGATGTTGGACTCCAGGTGTGCCAACTATGCCAGAGCATGCAAAATGACTGCCAATGTGGCTCGTGAGCATCTGGAGGAGAGATGGCGAGAGTGGCAGATGGTGTCATCTTTGAAAGTTGCCCATGTGGAAATGGGGTCCGCACAAAACAGTGCAACAAACTTTTTTGTCAAAGTTGCCACTTCTACCCACGTGGAAAATCCTGGTGATGCAAGCTCAGAGGGGCGGATTTTGCACCAATGTGGGGCCTTAGCAGCTGTGGCAGGTAGGTAATAGGTTGGCGAGACCAGTCAATGGTCAGAGAATTCCTTTTTTGTTGTTTTGAAGCTAAAGATGTGGGGTTGGAATTTCGCCAGCGTTAGGATAAGGCCGATGTGGGTCATGGACCTTAGTTGGCCATTGTAGACGTGGGGACGCGTCATATTTTTGAGCAGCAGGGCATGTCGCAGCAGCGCATCCATTAACCTGAGGGTGGCCTTTAGAACGTGCAGTTCTACATGACCCTGGGGGGCATGGGGTGAGGAAGGCCACCAGTCCGTTGGTGTGTTTTTGCCAAGAAGTTCATGTCGCTGACTAGGAAAGAGTCTGGGGGTAGCGGGAGGGATTTGACCGATGAGAAAATTTCCCAACAGTCGCATGCACCATTTGGGGCATAGATGTTGACGATTGTGTGCACTACATCAGCCCACGAGAAAGTGATGACAAGCACTCGGCCATTTAGGAATATGTCTGAGGATAAAAATTTGAAAAAATTGTTTTTCCAAATTAGTACCCCATAGTGCTTCGACCAAAAAGGATAGAGATGGGAGGAGCATTGTTTTCCAAGCTTCCTCAGAACCTCGTGGACAGTGGGACTCCTGGATGGCCAGGATATCCACGAGTAAGTTGTGTTGTAAAAAACTCAGTTTTCTAGCCTTGGACGGGGAGGCCTTGAGTATGGCGATATTCAACATCCCTAAAGTGAAGGTTTCTCCCCATCACACCTTAGGTGCGAGGGGGTGGGCACCCAGGCCCACCAGTCTCCTCTAGATCCCCATGGGCCTTCACAGCAGCGTGGGTGTTAGCAGCAACAGTATCAGAGTTTTTGTTAATTTTTGTGGAAAGAGTTGCATTGGCTTTAGCCTTTGCTTTTTGTTTTCCTGATGTCGGATGAATTTTTAGTGGTCTGGATAAGTTCGGTGCACCGTTGAGTGGGTTGATAATTTTTTTCAGCTAAGATAGGTCCCAAGTCAGTTTTGACCAGAGCTTGGGTGCAAAAATTGGGTGAGATTGAATCCCCCATTAAATCCCCGGATTGAGTGGCCCACTCAGCGTGGGCTTCCCAATCTGATTGGTTGATGGATTTCCATAGTTTCCACTATGAAAGATTCCATGTCCTCCTGGCGTTGTGAGTGTGGGATAGTGGTGGTGGTCTTGGCCATTTCCTTGGCCGCGGCCTTGCAGGCCTGCTTAGCCTTCTTCCACTCTTGCGGGGAGATAGGCTTTACCAGTAGGTAGCATCCTTGTGCTCCCCATGGGAAAGCCTCTTTGGTACTTGCGGTTGGTTTGTAGTGCGCCTCTCCACTGGCCATGGCCACTGAGGGGTGCTCTTGGAATGTGACACCCTCCTTGGTGGGGCATGCGTGCACCTTATGGCTGAACCCATCACAGTGGGTGCAAATGGGGGGCGCGCTGTCCACGGTCACACAGAATGGGTGGGTGGTATGCCCTGCAATATTGATAAAAGTGGAGTGCGGGATCAGGGTTAGGTCCTTCATGATCTCCTCGGTTGGGGTCAGTACTGCGATGGCTTTGCTGGTGCACAGGTGTGGCATCAGCGTGAAGTGTTGCATTTTAAAAGATTGTATTTCACTGTATATGGCGAGACCATCTTTCAGGTGTTGTTCCAAAATGTCACTTTTTACCGTAGTAGGCAAAAAGTCAAACGTGAGGAAAATTTGGTTTGATTTTGTCCATCTGGTGCATTTGGTTTTGATGACCCATTGCCCTTCAGGGAGGTTGACCACTACGTGCACCGCCGCAGCCTCATCTGTTGCCTTTTTGCTTTCAAAACCTAGGTCCAGCTAACCGTGTGACATGGAGTGAGGTGCAACATACACCGTGCTCAGGAAAATTGTGTGCACATCTTCACAAAAGTTTTCCCATAAGGCCGTTTGTTGGATGTCCAGATACACGCGGACTCCAAATTCTACCAACAAAAGTGGCTGGGAGTTTGGCGTGTTGATGTACTGGTTGCATCATGCTTGCCATGTGAGTATCTCTGGGGAAATAGTGACCGCCAGTTTTTTAAAATTTTTGTTTATTCCGCTGGTTTCTATGGGGCGTTTTCAAATGTTGGAGGCCGCGGGCCTTCCACCTGCTCCTCTAACCTTAGTTGCCCAACTGCTCCCTGACATGGGCGCAGACTAATCTCCTCTGTGAGATTATCAAACTAGATTCATCTTGAATTGAATAGGTTGTAAAATTGATTGCAACAAGAAAGAAAAGTTCCCGTCATTCTGTCTATGTTTGTACTTCCATATCTCCTCCTAGAATTCTAGACTAATTTAATTAAAGTTGGTACAGATATCTTATACAAAAACAAAAACCAAAAAAAGCAAATTTTTCTTATTTTTAAGAAAAAATCATATATGAACTAAAAGAACGATATGATAATGATGAAGATTTGTTTTTGGCTTAAGCTTATTATTTTTTATTAGTTATTTGTTTATTAAATTT
>JAKSZP010018872.1:0-70048 GCA_022478985.1 Massospora cicadina | reverse complement strand
TTTAAAACCTAGATCAATGATGCATGATTAAACCCTTTAGATAGGACTTATGGGACCATTTGAGTAGCCAAAAGGTCAAGTCCTGCACACGGATATGCAGACATTCTTCCCAGGATAAGTTACACCTTGCAGAGAGAATCCCAAGAAATTTATAAGCTAAAAAACTCAGGAAAAGTTTGAGGTCTCAGAGAAAGTCAATACCCACACAAACGTTGCCTGGGTACTTCTAGTCCTTGGGGCATTCAATTGGATTGATAGGCCGCAAATTGATAATGGCCATTTTTATTTTTTGGCCTTGGAAAGTTTAATTTGACAATAGCCTGAAATCATCCATCACTAAGAAATATATGAACTCAAGTGGTCTAGTGATATATTTTGTTTCAATGGGTATAAATAAATTCTTGTTATGTTGCTATTGGTGGAAGTCTATCACTACTCAGTACATTACATCATTCTTCTTTACAATTGAAACGGGGGAGGCTCATGTGCTTTTGAATGGTTAAATTTTTCCCCGAAGTTTACTAATCTCCTTTATAACCACTTTTTATGAATCACAAGAGTGATAAATCAGGCACATGTTATAGGTTTGGTTTCTTGTTTAGTATATTGAACTACTATATTAACACTTCTTAAGTCAAGATTGTTTACAATAAAGGTCTCATAATATCTGTTAAACAAGGTCAATGATAAATCATTCTAGTCTTCCATCACTTTATAGTTTCCTAGGGCTATTATTTGAACACTTGCAAGCATTGCTAGAGGTTTTTTATTTTACTAGCGAAAATATTTGTGGACACCTTTTTTAAACTCTCAACCGACAGGCATTTTAAGCTGTCACTTTATGTCTTCATATTGCTATTAGATCATGTTTTATTGGCTGAAAGATAATTTACTTCCCTTTCTGTATACCACTCCAGAGTCACATCAGGCTCCAGCCATGAGTGTTGATATATATTAAGTACTTCTACACTTTTTCCCTTTCATTAGTAAATTTTCATCTTGATTCCCACAATTACCTAATGCCACGAGGATATCTCAATTTTTGACTTGGATGAAAATAGCCTTTGTTTATTGATCGAATTAGATAAAACCTGATACTCTGTTTAATAAGGTATATAATGGGTTTTCCCCCTTGACATACAAATTTCCCCTGGCCAATGTATTTGTTGTCCTAAGGTAAGTCTTACAATGTGGGATATCAAAATGTTTTTAAAAAAATTGAATGTTTACTTCACCATGTCACCAAAATAAAAGTGTCCATAGATACCCCCCCCCAAATAGGTCAAGTGTTGGTTGGGAAAACAATCATTTTAAACTGCCATTAATACAACCAAATTAAGTGCAGGATGTATGTTTTTTTAGAAAAGGTATAGTTAACGAAAGTGCCTGTATTTTCCCAACATTTGACATTCTGTTAAAGAGCACCCTAGCTAGCATCTTGGTGGTGTAATGACCAGCAACCCAAGTTTGCTCCAATTGCAAACTTACAGTCCACAAGGAACAACACAAGTGACCAAAAAACTCTTTTAATTTTCCCCCAAACCCCAGATGAAGAGCAGTAAGCCATCTATGTGTGCACATAAAAAAGGCTATATGCGTGCCATGATTAACAAATGCTATTTTAAAACATGTGAACTTAAATAAGATTTGCGTGTGTTTTTCAAAAGTTGGGAAAT
This sequence comes from Massospora cicadina, assembly GCA_022478985.1. Taxonomy (NCBI): domain Eukaryota; kingdom Fungi; phylum Entomophthoromycota; class Entomophthoromycetes; order Entomophthorales; family Entomophthoraceae; genus Massospora; species Massospora cicadina. Next base: position 68,372 of record JAKSZP010018872.1, on the reverse strand, counting down.
ATAAAAAAAAAAATAGCAGGGCCCCACTTTGGGGATTAATGACCTAATAAAGGGAATGGGATTTAAGGTTATTCTGCTACTTAGTGCTGCATCCTCATCTCAGGTTGCAAGTTCTTCATGGTTTGCTATTGGGTGGAAAGGGTAAAATTGTGAAATGGAATGAAAATTTTGGGCTCAGGAGAGGTGAGGGGAAGCCATAATTGGCCACCTGATTACAAAATGAAACTTTTGGGATTTTTTTTTGTAAAGTGAGACGCGCTCTACCTGCAGCAGCATAGCTTTTAGATCAGTACAAAAAAAATGAAAATTATAAATGGGATTAAAGATATAAAAAAGAGATAACCATAATCATCAAACAGAAAATTTAAAAAATAAAATCTGTAAGTTTTACCAGAAAATAAAAAAAAAAGGGAAGCGATATTTAGTAAATTGTATTATTTTAGAAATTTGGGAAAAATAAAGATGTGTGATGGGGGGGGAGAACTTACATAAAGTGAATTTTGCCATTTTTTGGAGGCGTAGTTGGGCATTTTCAAAAAGGGTTTCCTTTCAATCAACCAACTAGGAAAGGCGGTGATGGTAGTGAGTGTTTTAGAGAAAAGTGTTTCGGGAAATTTAAATGACTTATTGCCATTCGGGGAAAAATAACGGGTGGACACAATAATCACTGAGGTTCAAGTGTCATTTATTGCCAAATTTATATCTTTGCAAAGAATGTAAAATCTGTGAATTTAGAGAAGAAAGATTTTGGTTGTTCGTATAAATAAATTTAAAGTTCTGAGAAAAACATTATGCCTATTTATGATCTAAAGTAATTTCTGGTTATCACATCTATCAAAATGCCATGTCTGCCCCTTTTTAAGGATAGTGCATCAAAGGAGTGATGTAAAATCATTCATTTCTGTAAGGTTCTGGACCCAATTATTAAGCTTGATATAACCTTGAATCCTTTATAACTAAAAAAGGGGCCCAAACCTAGGGTATCCCCCTTACTCATATCTCTTATCAGGTCATACCCTGTTGAGATATGGTTAGCCTCTGTCCCATCTTGTTTCCCTCCCCAACCCCCCAAAGTAACTCTCCCAAACTATTTTAACCTTTTATTTCAGAATCAGCAGAACACTATTTAAGAAGATTAATCTTGTATTGATTTCAGAACATCTATTAATATGACAGTTGCAGGGGCTAAACCCCTTCCAAAAAAGGGCTCCCACAGAGACGCCTTCCAATTGTAAAAAAATTCTACAAGGGAATTCCACGGTGCGAAAATTTTATTTGACAAATCCCCTCAAGTTTTGACCTTAGGTGCTAAAATCCAAGCCATAGAATTTGATCCAGGCGAGTTCAGGTAACAGAAAAGCAAAATTAATGCTTGCAGGAACGAAGATCAAACTTGTTATGTCGTAGAACTATTTCCCATTATCAAAATGTGCATATCAAAATCTCCAAGTAAATTTATTAAAAATAATGATTTTCAATTGGGCTATCGTTGTTGACCCAAGATTTCCTTCCCATCAATATTGCCCTAAAATCCTAGCACACTTTATGGTAGGGTGTTGAATCATTGTTTTCTTTTTACTTTTCTTTGTAAAACTATGTCCCCAAAGCTTTGATTTTTTACTTATCTTGTTATAAATTATCAAAAGCTGCAGTTCTCGTGCTTTCCAAGTGGACACCACACAAGGGTCGTGTTAAATGGCCTCAATGATAAAGGAATTCTTAGGAACATCACAACCTAAGCTCTTGGAAACTACAACCCTAGAATAACAAGGACACCTCCCCAATATCCCAAAATTGATTTGCTGAGTCAAAGCTGAGTAGTCTGCACCTGCTGTTGTGGGTGCTGAAGCACTCACATCCAGAGGCCAGTTTTCTATTGACACATCGAAATACTAACAAAATAACCCAACCACCCAATTTTCTGGTTACGTTTTGTTTACAAGCCTTTATGGTTTTAGGGACAGACGGTTGACTACTTAGGGTTGGTAAGCTCACTTTCAGACCTTTCTGTTGCATGAGACATGGGAAACTATGTTTAAAGCTGCCTTAAACACTTCTTTCATTGGGTTCCATTTACCTTAACGCTCTTTTAACAGATTTCAACCCTGGTGCACCATTCAGAAGGGCTCCTTTTCTTTTTCTCTTACTGTGGAGGCTCTAAACCAGTTGAACCTTCTTAGTGTAACCTTGCTGTATTTTCATCCTACTTTGCTGCTGTCTCTGCAATTTTTATACCAACAGATAAAGGAATAGGAGGATTAGGAAGTGGGATTACACGAGAAAGTTGAAGGGGAAGCAAAATATGAAGATGAGCCACATGAGAGAAAATAAAATCATTAATCTATTAACAGGTGAGGCGGTGCTCAATATAGATCCTAATTCACCAGCTATAAATCATTCTTTAGCTCCCTAGTTAACAAAATTGAAGTTGAGTGCCAGAAGAATCCAGTCTATGAGGATCTGCCAAAGGAACAGCTTTCTTTTGATCCATCCAATCCCATGGCAAATTACTTATCATATGCGCAGGTAGCAGCTATGCCCACTCAGCTTTGGGTTCAACTTGAGCGAAGACAACCGTTCCCTGTGGTTGAACAACTAGAAACTCGTGTGTGTTCATTCACTAAATTAAGTAATTAAGACTGCGCTTAATTTAAGTCCCTTATGCAGATTACTGTTGGGCAGAGAAAAATCACATTATGTGCCTTGGTGGACACCGATACAACCAGGATTTATTGACTTGAAGGTCTTGCAGGCTTTGGATCTATCTGTTACTACTGGAACATCTGTCTTGTGTGCTTCCCGCATCCCTATGGTCACACTGCCGCTCTGTAAGCCTCTAAGTTCAGAGAACATGAACACAAGTTTGTGACTCACTTCTCAGATATATCTGACTTTCTGTGTCCAGTAATCCTGGGGTTGGTTGGTGGCACCTTCTATCTGTAAGATTAACTTAGAAAGGATCATGAAGGCGTTCACCAAACATAACTACTATGGGGATATTCCTTTTGATACTCACTTTGGTCATAGGTGTGGAAATCCTGGCACTTTTGTGCTGCAGGTGCTCGTGGCACAGGATTTTTACAATATAGCAGACGGTTGAGCATTGGAACTCTTCACCGCTGTTAAAGTTTATTTGGGGAGAAATTCACAGATAGGCTCTGAATATAATAATTTTATTATAAAAAATGGGACAAAGTGAACCCTATTAAAAAATCTTCCAGTAGTTATGGTACTTAGAGGCTAGAAACGAAAGGATAGAGGAATTCAGAATAGATAGAGGGTAGCTTGATTTATATAAATGCCAATTTAGCCTATCAGAACTCTCATAAATCTTTTCGTCTTGATAGGGCCTATTTTTGGGTGTTGGGTCAACAGCGGGTATGACAAATCCACGTGGTAATGATTTAGTATTTGACCTAATCAGGCATCTTGGAAATATTTTCATATCTCAGTTTATTAATGTTGTCCAAGGTGATGAAGATGTATAGGATATTTTTTTCTAGAACCCTCTGGTCTATAAAAAGGGGTTTTTTTCTCTTAAGAAAGTTGCACTAAATTTAAGTTAGTGAATGGGCGGACTTCAAAGTCAGTTCATCTATTTCTCCAGGGATTCAAAGTAGCCTCATCAGCTCGATCAGAGCTATTTTTTGAATACTAGGAATAATATCATTACCCAAATTAGAACAATAAACAAAGATTAGACTGGGGATTCTTAGTATTTAACTATTCAGCATAAAACATTCTTGTTAACTAGTTATACATCCAATTATCCAACATTGGCCCCTTTAACAAGCTGGGGGAGAACATAAAATAGAAAATGTCAATGTACTCAGTTGATAATATCTTCAGAATCAAGAGATTAGATTAAATATTCATTACACTTTATATAAGTAACAGTAAACCAACTCATCACCACAAAAACATCTCTCAGTGCCACCCACAAACGAGTATATCTAATAGTTGACAATTTTAATGATCTGCGGAGACAAGTAGATGCACTTCAACTTCAAGCGTATTCTTAAGATACAGCCTCTTTATTAGGTGAAAGTGATGTTCCCATATCTGTTCATGTCATTCATCCTCCAACCCCCCCTAAGTGGTAATTTAGAACTTATTTTAAAGAAAAATATTTCCCTGGAGAGGGAAGTATTTTCTCTTTCTTATATTGCAATGAAGTTCCATGGAGGAAGCGTCTGACCATTAATGGCTTAAACACTTGACTAATTGTCTTAGCCATATGACTTAGGATATTATGGTCCCCATTTGATGCATTGTCATACTTGGACTGATGCAGAGACTGCCTTGCTCCGAGAGTTTGGGAGTGACTTAAACCTAACCAGCCAAAAACAGACCTTTATGGGTATTAGCCTTAATTGGGAGGAAACAATCATCAAATTGCTAACTGTTTTTACTTCAAGTATAAACTCTGGTTGCAGGGAATCATCTTACATTAGACAATGTCATCACCGCTGCATTTTCTGCGTTTAAAAATATGCCTAATATTTTACTTTATCTTAAAGCGGTGTAGTCTAACTAAACGTGCCTCCTCCATATTAAAGAGGCTAGAATGAAAATTCCAGCCAAACTCCAAAAACCTGTCAGGCCATCTCAATTAAACACCAACAAGACCTAGTCACAGGTATTGGCCGTTACACCCCCAATTCTCCTACACCTGAATTATACTGCACTCATTGCAGAAGAAAAATCACTCTGTAATGACTGCCACATCCTTCAACGTAAGTGAGCAAAAGATCAGTCATTATAGGGCAAGGGCTCCCTATTCTGACGGAAATAAGTGCCTCAAGACCCTTGATCTAGTACTCGCTGCATCCCCAGCACTTTTGGATGTTTTGTGTTAGCTGCCCCGTCAGAAGTTAAAGTCCCTCTGTTTATTCAAGGGAATAAAAACCTCCAGCTTTCTTACTTTCATGTTGATCAGGTAACCAAACAAATTTTGGTGGTCAGCTCATCTATAGAAAGCCAAGCATTGGCAGATAAAACTTTTAAACGTATTGAACAACCCCAAGATTAGTTACAGCAGAATCCTCCACTTTCTTCACTGAAACTTCCTAATGACAGTCTATTAGCTATTATCTCCCAATTCAGATCATTGTGGTTTGATTTAAAGTAGTAGTCCATAAGGTTAAAGTCCTGGCAATAATTGACACTGGTTCTCCGGTTAACGTCATTTCCTCTCATCTTATCCAAAATATAAAAATGGCTCCAGAGTTGATTCATAACGCTGAATATGAGACAGAAGGTAGTCAGTCTACTAAGGCGATAGGAGCTTATTCTGCTTTACCCCTTCGTTTTGGGAAGTTATTAATTACTGCCCCAGCCATTGCGCTAGAAAATGATAACTACAAATTGCATATTGGGGTCCAACTGATGTGGGAGTTTAACTGCATCATCAACCACAAGGAAAAATATCTATACATACTAGGGTATCAGATTCCGTTAATATTTAAACTCCCCATCAAAAGTAAAGGAGCCCTTGGAAAATTGACATGCTTCCTCGAATACCCATCCTCCATTTGCAAAATTGAGTACCAAGTCTTAGGGGAAAAACTAAGTTACCCCTGGAGGCTGTGGATGACAAAGAGGGGATCCCTCTGTATACCCCACATTCTATTACAATACCCTCTGACTCACAAGTGATTGTGGATATGGGGATTTGGATTCTTACCCCTTCTGATCAACTTATGGAGCTTAGTGGACACCCAAAAAATTCCATCAAGAAAGTGTTGACCTGCATGGGGGTTTTGGATCCTTTCTACAGGAAACTGTCTCTATTCTATTATGGAATTTAGCTACTAAACTTCTCCAGGTCCTTTGCCATTCCCCTATTGCTTATATAAAACTATGTCCCATTAAGAGTATTACCAATATGAGTTGTTTTGGCTTATTACAAGATTTAGGAACTGATCCCCCACCTATCAAAGCTTTATTTGACTTTAAAATTGGGGATAATCTCACCCTAAATGAACGCCAAGTTGTCAAAAACCTCCTCAAGGAATATGGCGATATTTCTTTTGACCAAGTGACTATGGGAAAATGTCCAGGGTGATACATCAAATCGAAACTGGGGATCACCCTCCATTTAAATCCTGACCATATTAAAAATCCAAAGTGGAGGAAGCTCAAGTGGCCTTAGAGTTACAGCAACTGTTGGAGGCTGGGTTACTTGTGCCTTCCTAAAACCCATAAGCTTCCTCACTCTTATTAATTTGGAAAAAGGATGGTGGCCACCAGGTGGTTATGGATTTTCACCGCCTCAACTCTATCACTCGCAAAGATAGCTATCTCCTGCTGCATATAGATGACTCTTTAGCTTAATGTCGGGGTCCCACTGTTTTATCCACTATGAATCTCATTAGTGGATACTGGCAAGTAGATTTGTCACCTGAAGATAGGGCAAAATGTGCCCTCATCACAAGTGAAGGACTATTTGAGCCCACTCAAATGCCTCAGGGGTTAAGTAACGCCCCTAATACCTTCCAACGCGCTATGGACAAACTACTAGGCAATTTAAAACGCTCCTATGTACTAGTTTATCTTGATGATATTACCGTTTTTTCAAGAACCTTTACTGAACATCTAGATCACCTCAGGCAAGTCTTTCAGCAGTTATGGCAATCATCACTAGATTAAAGCAATAAAATGCTCTTTCTTCCAGAGTGATATGGACTTTTTGGGTCATAAAGTAAGTAAATCTAGAATATCCCTGATGGATGTTAAGGTCTTGACTATTGTTAAGATGACCCCCTAAATCCTTACAAGATGTACATATTTTCCTAGGAATGGTGGGATATTATCGCCAATTTACCTCCATTTCACAGACACCTCTGAGCCTCTGGTGTATCTACTGAAGTAAGGAATACCTTTTTGGTGAAAAGAATACAAACAGCAGGCCTTTGACCTGCTACGCGTCTCTATTTCCAACTCTCCAGTACTTATTCATCTGAATTTTGATAAACCCTTTCTCCTCTTTATTGATGCCAGCAATATTGCCATCAGAGCCATACTATCTCAGCATGATGAGAACATAAAGGAACATTCTAACATCTACTACAGAATGACCTTATCTAGAGCATAATGTAATTACAGCGTTACAGAACGTGAATGCTTGGCGGTCCTAATGGCCATTAAGAATTTCTTAACCTATTTATATAATAAGCATTTTACCATCATAAGCAACCATGCTTCCTTACGTTGGCTACAGTAAATGAAGAACCATGATGGGAGATTAGCCTGGTGGGCGTTGAAACTTCAAAATTACTACTTTTCCATTATCCACCGACCAGTTCCATTCCATCAAAACGTGGATTGCCTTTCTCAGCTTCCCATCTTAACTATAACTGACCCTGAAGAGAATCAACTCTACTACCTCCTAGCCTAACCACTATAAAGGAAGGATGAATCCCTGACCCTCCAAAAAAATTAGTGAAAAGATAGGCAAATTTCCAAATTAAGAACGAACAATTGTGCAAACTTGTGTCTAAACAATGAGTGCCTTATGTAAGACCATCATCTCAAAAAGACGTCATATTAAAGGGACATCAGCAAGTCAGCATAGGGGAATTTGGAAAACCTACCAGTGGCTTAAAACTTAATGTTATTGGGAGGGAATGCTTTTTCTTTCCAGGATGTATTGGAGTCCTGTCTGGTATGTAAAAGCCAGACCTATTCCCCACTATCAACATCCAGTGGTCACACCCTGTAAACCATTCCATACTATTAGTATTGATGTTGTGGGACCCCTTCCTTGAGCCTCCAATGGACATCAGCTCCTCCTACTAGCCGTGGACCATCTAACTAAGTGGAACGAAGATGTATTGCTTCCCACCGCTTCAGCAAAGGCCACTGCCACCTTATTTTAGTAGCGTATCACCCAACATAAGTGCCCTAATGTCATCCTTTCAGATAATGGAGAAATTTCCACTCGATGCTGGTGAAAGATTAAGCTGGCCTGATGGGAACCACACAGCTATTCTCCACCCCCTACCATCCTGCAACCAATGGAATAGTAGAGTAGGTTTATGGCACTCTAACTGCAACCCTCCAGAAAATGGTATGACTGACCCCCTCCATTGGGCCCAATATTTGCCTAGTGCAATTCTGGCCTATTGGATTAGTTATCATTGAATTACTAAGATATCATCATTCTCAGCGTTGTATGACAGAAATCCCCAACTGCCTTACAGAGTTCAAGAGATGCTTGACGAGCCTCTCCTGAAGCACCTGAAGTCTCTATGTAAAGTATTGCAAATTAAATCATAAGACTTCAGGACCTAGCTTCCAAAACCTGTCTACCACAACCAGTAGAAAAGCTGCTTAATGTAACGATAAGCATGATCCCCTAACACCTTTCAGCCAGGTGCCCTCATCCTATTCTACCATCACCTGCCTGGAGGTTGTGATCAAATACTGGGCACAAACTGGTTAGGTCCTTATTGAGTCATATATAGATGTGGCAATGAACACTCAATCGTAGAGGTTGCTTAGGGCACAGTTGTAAACCACGTGCATAGCCACTTTCTCCATCCGTTTCCCCCTGTGCCAAGATCTAGAGGGGTTATTGTTGGAATTCCCATCTGAACAGCTGATTCATATGCATTGGGTACTGGGAATTGATCCCAAACTGACCAAAAATCTCAAACTTCTATCAGGGTCCAAACCCAAGCTATGGGACGAGCAAAAGTGGATCAACCAGGTTAATTATACTTTTATTAAATCCCCTATTGGTTAGTTTAGTAGATCTAGGTTTGGGCAGCTTAGGTTTTCCCAAAAAACATATCCCCATTTATGTATGTCTCGGAAAGTGCCCTTTGGCTCTTGATTGAGCTATCTTTCCGTTCCCAAATAAGAAAAAACCAAAGAGGATGGCGGTACCCCTCATCATCCAGGGCAATCTTGCCCATGTAGTTGACAAGCGATGGGTGACAGCCTGTCCACTTCGGATCCCACCCCCAATTCCCTCACTCACCTTGGCAGAACTGTTGCAGGGAATCAGTGAAATCTGTGCTAAGATTATCAAACTGAAATTGATTGGATCTAATTTGGGTGGCAATTGGGCTGATGGCCAAAATTCGAATGGCTGTAAAAGCATGAAGAATGAAATATTGGCCAGATCACCCAATGGTTCCAATTTGACCCCAAAATCAGTAGATCAAAAATTGGGCGCCATTGACAAGAGTTCAGAACCCTCCAATAGTAATTTGGGTGTTGTGCCCAATGGGTTTCTATCAACTGAACGAATGGTTAATTGACTGAGCATGGCTGGGTTGGCTGTCCCAAACCCGTTCCCAACCAAATGGTCCCATCCCTATATTGGATGGCCTTGGGGGATTCCTGTTGCTCATCAGGCCAAATGCCATTGTGCTAACCATTGGAAATGTAATTGACCCCTGGTCCAGACATTTGAGGTCAAACTGACAGAGACTCAGCACACCGCTGAATTTTGCAATGTTGGTTCCCAAAGAATAAACCCCCCATTACCATCCAATTCGCCAGTTAAGCTGAATTTGTGGATCCTGCCCACGTCATTGTTACTACCCAACTGATCACTATTTAATCAGTTGCATGGCACTGAGAAAATTGTTGGTTGATTTTCTTACTTTCCTTTCTCAATAAAATTTTACCAAAAAAGAAATTTTTATCTGTTTATTTTTCCCCTTTTACTGAATCCCTGATAGCATTTCTCTGGTGGTCCGTCACCCCACATTTTGGGTGGACAGTACCAATTCTTTTGGTCACCATGGCTCCCTCTGTTGCCAATTGGATCCAGCGAGTAATCCTTACCTTGTTGTTATGTTACCACTTTGTTGTATTACACTTCCTAGCTCCATATCAAGTCGCATGGGCAGCAATGCCCCTGGCATTCTGGCTTGCCTTTTGGGTGCTCAAGCATCCCGACTGGCAGGCTGGTAAAAACTTCTTCTGCGTTACCATGAAAGTTTACCCATATATAGTTGGTATTACACAAATAAACCTTATGTTTTTCTCCCCCTTTTTGCAATTTTAAGTGAAAATTGTATCTACTTGAAATTTACCACACCAGACTTGATATCTAGATTTAAGACTTCTAAACCAAGAGAAGCAACCCAGGTAAGTAACTAACACCCTCAGACTTCAAGTCATCTGGCCCTCAAACAACAAAAGGATCCGTGGTATCAACCCCTGATCCTGACACTTGGTATCACTTAGTTTGATCATTGGGCAGATTATTGATTATTACCCTTTTGCGGTTTATTTTGATTTATTGCCTCAAGTGCCACCTTGAGTATTACTCGACTGACTTTCTAATGATCTTTCATTTCAATTAGGCAGGATTTCATCTCGGGGGTATCTATAGCTTGATTTGGTCTGACAGAATCATCATACGGTTGATTTGAGCTGTACTGACTAGTATTTAATTAATGCGATTTATTGAGGTAACTCCTTTCCCCCTTCTCAGGTATAAGCATCAATTCAGTTGTGGGAATCAAATATTCAATATTCTTCCCATCATGTTCGATATCAGGCGATCTGACATTACCCCCTTTACAAATATCAATATTTGAGTACCAACGCAAGAATTGGCTATGTGCATAGTTGATAGTTACTCCAGTTTCTAAGGACTTGATTAAGTACTCATCTCTGCATTTGTAAATGATAGCATATGGGCCATCCCAGATGTAATCTAATCTTCCACCTTGAGGTGCTATTTGATTGTGTTTTTTAAAGGGCTAAATCTGAAATCCTAAAGGCAGGTAAAGGTCATCGAGTTGCATTCACTGCTTGACCTTTCTCTTGTAAACATCTTGACTAGATTTGTCATTGCCTCCAATTAAAGTTGTATAATCTTCTGGACTAAAATTTTTAACTCTTTCTCAGGCCCTTCAGTATTTTCATTGGCAACAACATGCTAGTTAAGCCAGGATTCCAGTTTCTCCTTCCATATAATGCCTTGAAAGGAGACTGTTGGCGCTAAGTTCTTTTGACTGGAGCTGGGGTTCGCGGTGGCTCAAAGCTGGAAAATTGTAAATGAGCACCGAAGAGGAAATGGGAAAATAGAGGTTAGTTTACTGAATATTTTATTAATTCAAAATGCTTCAATATTTATAGGGCGCATAGGGACTCGATGCCTTTGGGAACTTCGGAGCCTCATCTGATCAGGATCTCTACAAACCTTCTGGAAAGGCCTCCTTGAGGGCGTCCTCAATGGATATCATCATTCACCTGACTGAGAAGGTGGAAAGCCCGCTCCACATGACTCAGTACTAGGTAAGGATGATCCAGAAAAGTTTTATCTTGGCTGGAATCGATGACTGATTCAGTATGGCCAGATTCAGAAGATGGGAATTTGAGACAATTTTTCTCAAATCCTGACAGAGACATTTAGATAATGTGATGGGATTCTATTCTGTAAGCCATCAACGCACTTGTGAGATATTAATCCCAGTATAGTGGATTGGTAGTGGCCATCTTGCATAATATTGAAACCAACATACAATTTGCTCTTTCTACATTCCAATGTTGTTGATGGGTTGTAAGGCGCTGATAATAGTTGTTGAGTTCTCATGCTCATAGCTATTATTAACACAATTCTTGAAGTAAAATTTTTTCAATAGTTGCTTAGCAGATTCTAAAGGCATCTATGCCTAGTTGATATGTTTTGATACAAAAACTTAGCAGTAGCTTTAGAGGTCTGCTAAGGAATGGCAATTGCTTTTACCAACTTCATGAAATGATCAAGCCCTACAAGAATGTACTGATTTCAACCTATGTTTCAGGTAAAGGGCCTATGACGTATAGATTGTACTTGACCTTAAGTGGCGTTAGTTTTTGCAAATTATTCAAGCATCTAAGACTTCCACTACATAGTCTAGTATTCCTTCCCAATAGTAGCAATCCCTGTTGAATTTTTAAAACTTTCCTGGATCCTCCATGTCCTATGTTATTGTAGGCTTCCACTATAATTGGTACCCATTATGAAGGTTGCAAGTAAGGTAACCTGTTGATTCTGACTTGCTTATAAAGTAATCCATTAATAGTATTTGGGTGTAAATTGGCGTCTTTGGAACTAATTTTCTTCATCTTCCCATGAGTCTGGCTTAATGAGATGGTTGTGTAACTGTCAAGCTTTGGTATTGTCTAAAATAAAGTAGGAGCAACAAGATAAGTCCATTTACATTAATGTGCTTCTTTCAAGCTCAATGGACAATATGATGTCATTTTGCTGAAGTTTAAGAGCTCATTGAGCTAGTCTTCTTGCCATATCTTTCAAGCTTTTGCAGCCAATTTAAAGAAGCTTGGTCCCTCACAACTGTAAAATTCATACTGTACAAGAAGGGCTGGTAATATTTCACTGATAGAACAGCTAAGCACTTTATTTTTATGATGCTATAATTTCACTCAGCTTTTAAAACCTTTTGCTGTAGTAAGACGCCAGTTGGTTATTGCCTTCATCATCCAATTTGGAGCGTATGACGCCTGCAGCAAAATTGGAAGAGTTGGTAAAAGGATTAATGGCTTCCCATAGTTAGATGTCATAAGATTGGTCATTTTGTAAACAACTTTTTTTATTTACTCAAATGCAGTTCATTGCTCTATTCCCCATATAAAAGTGGCATTTTTGGAAAGCAGTCAGACAAGAAGTCTGGCGAGTTGAGCGAAATTAGGTATAATTTGATGGTAATATCCCATCATTCCTAAGAATACCTGTATGTCTTGTAGGCTCTTTGGCTCAGGCATCTTGGAGATCACGCCAACCTTAGTGCTAAGGATTGAATTCCTTTATGAGAAATTACATGTCCTAAAAATTTCAGTTCCTGCTGATAGAAGGTATATTTTGCAGGCTTTAGCTTTATGTGGTTCTCTTTCAGTTTTGAAACACTGAAATGAGGTTTGTTGGATTTTAGGATTTACTATAGCTCGCTGGCGCTTTTTATGCCTAAACATCAACAATTAAGGGATGAACACTTATTTTAAGTCTAAATAAATGCTAATAACAAAAAAAACTGGGGTTTTTGTGTAATTTTTTAGTAGCGATAAAGTAATTGAAAGTATACCCTCTCAATATCGGACCCTTCAGTATTTAAACTGTATCAAGGTCAAGGGAAATTCAATGATACACTCAGAATAACTTAGACCGGTATGAATTAGGTAATATGGGATTTTAGCCTATCAAAGTTTGGTAAGCTCACTTCACTTTGGCTGAACGATGGAAGGGAATTCTTTTTGGTCAGGATGTACCCGTGAGGTAATAATTTGATAAATTTTCAGCCAATCCCAATTTGATAAAATTATTTCACCTTGGGGGACCCCCACCAAGTCTATAAAGGGGGAGGTCCCCGCATAGGTGCTTGAATGGACATGGTTGTGGCTGGGGGAGAACCGTCCAATGGACGCCCCAGGGTCTGCCGCGTGGTCAGAGTAATATGATGCTTGATCTCATTTGAATTTCCCATGAAGTATTTGAAATTGTGTTACCCCAATTTTTGGGTTTCCACCGAGAATCAGCCAGGGTCTTTTGTCCAATAAAATTTTTATTATCATTTAAATCGATATTCAAAAATTGCAGACTTGTAAATGTCTGACATCTACTTTTTTTGGCTGATTTTGACCCAAAATATAATTTTCTGAAGCCTGGAAAGCAAATGTCCAACATCACCCCCTTAAGAATGTTGGGGGAGAATAGGACTTAGAGAGGTGGCCATGAAAACAGTTGATGTAATTCCAGAAGCGAGGGAATTGATAGATTACTCATCCCCTCGCTTATATGTGATTTAAAAATAGCCCTTCCCAGATAGAACCGAGCTTTTCACTTCTTGGAGTGATTCAGTTGTGGTAATATAGTACCAAGTCAGATACTTGGAATGAAGGAAGAGGGACTTGAGCTCATTCGTGGCTTGGCCTTCTTTGGCAACAGTCTTTGCTAAATTAGTCATGGACTCTGATTGTAATTGGATGATGTGTTGGGCCAACTTGTTCATGGCTTGTTCAGGATCAGTCTTGTCAGAGAAGATATCCTTGGCTAATAATGCTGGCACCCCAGGTTCTCACCTATATAACACATGTAAAGGGGACATCTTGAGGATGAGATGTGTTGAGTAATTGACTGGACCTAATCGTCAGATATTCAATCATATCAGATATCAGCGATTATGGTTCAAGGTGTATCCTAAGTATATCCAAACTTGGGAATTGCAGCCTAGAAATTTCACTTAATTATATTCAACTAGGATGACATGGGCTTGAGGGCTTTGTTGGTTAGGTCGAACTTAAATTTAAGTTTTGATTTAATGACTCAGGCATATGGGCTTTGTTGGTCTATGTCAAAATTAGTTTTTAATGTTGGTCAAGTTTTCAATCAAATTAATTACTAATTATTGATATGATTCGCCTTGGCATGTGCTGCCAATTGCATGTGAAAGTGAATCAGTTCAGCTATTTTGAAGACATGACAAAACGCCATCTCAAGAATGATGATGGTTTTTACACTGACCCTGAGGCTGAGCATGATGCCTTGAGTCAAAGTATATGTAGATGTTTTTACAAAATTTTTACATGGTTAAGTGCCACTGAAAGTAAAATCGTCATGGGTAAGATGTGGTGAACATCAAGCCCTATAAATAACCCTTAAGTTGACATTAATAAAATATATTCAACTACCAGACTTGTTTATAATTTAATTTATAAACTTTTTTGTGTTTAGTAATTTCTGCTGTATTAGTCAGCTTTTACCTGGGATCAGTAAGATCAGGGCGGCGTGCCATAGTCCAAGTAAAAATGACAGGGTATAGGAATTAAATACTACCAAGAAGCTATAATTAGAATTCTAATCACCATCCTGTCCTTAACTTTTCTTTCTCGTTGCAAACACTTTTGCAACCTATTCAATTCAAGACTAAATCTAGTTTGATAATCTCACAGAGGAGATTAGTATGCGCCCATGTCAGGGAGCAGTTGGGCAAGCAAGGTAAGAGGAGCAGGCGGAAGGCCCGCGGCCTCCAACGTTCAAAAACGCCCCTGAGAATCTGGCGGAATAGACAAAAATCTCAAAAAGCTGGCGGTCACAATTTCCCCAGAGATACTCGCGTGGCAAGCACGATGCAACCAGTACATCAACACGCCACACTTCAGCCACTTTTGTCGGTGGAATTTGGAGTCTGTGTGTATCTGTACATCCAAAAAATGGCCTTTTGGGAAAAATTTTGTGAAGATGTACACAAAATTTTCCTGACCGCGGTGTACATTGCACCTCACTCCATGTCACGCGGTTGGCTGGACCTAGGTTTTAAAAGCAAAATAGCAGCAGACGAGGCTGCAGCAGTGCGCATAGTGGTCGACCTCCCCAAAGGGCAATGGATCATCAAAACCAAATGCACCAGATGGACAAAATCAAACCAAATTTTCCTCACATTTGACTTTTTGCCTACTAAGGTAAAAAGTGACATTTTGGAGCAACACCTGAAAGATGGTCTCGCCGTATATGGCAAAATACAATCTTTTGAAATGCAACGCTTCACGCTGATGCCACACCTGTGCACCGGCAAAGCCATCGCAGTTCTGACCCCAACTGAGGAGATCGCGAAGGACCTAACTCAGATCCTGCACTCCACTTTTATTGATATTGCAGGGCATACCACCCACCCATTCTGGGTAACCGTGGACAGCGCGCCCCCCATTTGCACCCACTGTGACACATTCAGCCTTAAGGTGCATGCATGCCCCATCAAGGAGGGCGTCACATTCCAAGAGCACCCCTCAGCGGTTATGGCCAGTGGAGAGGCGCACTACGAACCAACTGCAAGCACCAGGAGGCTTTCCTGTGGGGAGCACAAGGCTGCTACCTATTGGTAAAGCCCATCTCCCCGCAGGAGTGGAAGAAGGCCAAGCAGGCCCATAGGGCCGCGGCCAAGGAAGTGGCCAAGGCCACCATCGCCATCCCACACTCACAACGCCAGGAGGACATGGAGACCTTCACGGCGGAAGTGACTCAGGAATCCATCATCCAATCAGATTGTGATGCCCATGCTGAGTGGGCCACTCAATCCAAGGATCCGATAGGAATTCGATCTCACCCAATTGCTGCACCCAAGCTCTGGTCAAAACTGACTTGGGACCTATCCCAGCTGAAAAAAAGTTTTTTGACCCACTCGACGGTGCACCGGAACTCATCCACACCGCAAAAAATTCGTCTGACGTTGGGAAAACAAAAAGTGAAGGCCAAAGCCAACGCAACTCTTTCCACAAAAATTAACAAAAACCCTGATAGCATTGCTGCTAACACCTGCACTGCTGTGAAAGCCCGTGGGGACCTTGAAGAGGCTGGTGGGCCCTGGGGCCCACCCCCTCACACCTAAGGTGTGATGGGGGAAACCTTCACTCTAGGGACGTTGAATATCGCCAGACTCAAGGCCTCCCCGTCCTGGGCTAGGAAACTGAGTTTTTTACAACACAATTTACCCGTGGATATCCTGGCCATCCAGGAGTCCCACTGTCCACGAGGTTCTGAGGAAGCTTGGAAAACAATGCTCCTCCCATCCCTATCCTTTTGGTCGAAGCACTGTGGGGTGCTAATTCGGAAAAATAATTTTTTCAAATTCACATCCGCAGAAACATTCCTAAATGGCCAAGTGCTCGTCATCACCTTCTCGTGGGCCAACGTTGCACATGCAATCGTCAAAATCTATGCCCCAAATGGTGCACACGAGCATCAGGAATTTTTCTCGTCAGTCAAATCCCTCCTGCAACCCCCTGATTCTTTCCTAGTTGGTGACATGAACTGTTGGCTAACCTCACCAATAGACCAGTGGCCTCCCTCACCCCACGCCCCACAGGGTCACGTAGAACTACGAGTTCTAAAAGCCACCCTTGGGTTAATGGGTGCACTGCTGTGACATGCCCCACTGCTCAAAAACATGATGCATCCCCACGTCCACAACAGCCAATTAAGGTCCATGACCTGCATTGACCTTATTCTAATGCCGGCGAAATTCCAACCCCAGATCTCCCACTTCAAAACAACGAAAATGGAATTCTATGACCACCAACTGGTCTCAATAACCTACCAATTACCCATCACAGTTGCAAAGACCCCACATTGGTGCAAAATCCACCCCCTGAGCTCGCATCGCCAGGATTTTCTACATGGGTGGAAGAGGCAACTTTGGCAAAATTGTTTGTTGCACCGTTTTGTGTGGACCCCATTTCCACATGGGCAACTTCTAAAGAAGACACCATCCGCCACTATTGCCTTCTCTCCTCCAGACGCTCACGAGCCACATTGGTGGTTATCTCGCGCGCTCTGGTGGAATTGGCCCACTTGGAGTCCAACATTCCAGCCACAGGATACAGCCCTGCATGTGGCCGGAAGTGGGCGGAGGCAGCTGCCCACCTCAACGCACTTGAAAGGCAACACAAACATCAGGTTTGTGTCCAATACAGGACCACATGCATCATTAAAGGTGACAAGTGCACCGCATACTTCTTTAGAAAAATTTTTACACCACGCCAGAGCGTGGCCTGCACACAGGTGCGAAGATTGGATAATTCTATTGCGGACACACTGGCTGAAGTGGCAATCAAAATGCAAAAATAATACTCTGAGCTATACTGAGCTGAACCAATTCAGCCGGCTGATTTGGTGGAATTTCTCAACTGAGCTCATATCCGCACCATTTTCTGATACCCAGAAATAATGAATTTAATTACTCCAAATGAATTATGGACAGCCATTCGCAGTGCGCCAAATTTAAAAATGCCCAGGCCCAGATGGCATTCCATATGAATTCTACAAAAAATATTTCAAATATATATCCCTATTGCTGCTAGCCTCACTTAACCAAAGCCTGTTGGAAACGCGCTTCCTACCAGGAGGACATGAGGCCTTTACTGTCACACTCTTCAAGAAAGGGGATAAGCTTGACTTAGCTAACTGGCGCCCCATTTCTCTAACAAACACAGACACCAAAATTTTAACAAAAATCATGGCTAACCGTTTAGGGACTGTAGCATCTGCCACCATCTCCCCAGAACAATTCGGTTTCATCCCCAGAAGGTCAATTTGGGATAACGTGCACTCCATGGCTAATGTATGTCAGTCCACAGCCTCTGGGGCACTGGTATTCTTGGACCAACAAAAGGCCTATGATAGAGTAAACTGGGAATACCTAAGGGCCTGCCTCCATCAATTCCGCCTACCCCCGCTTCATAAACTGGGTAATCCTGCTCACGGAATCTGTGACAATGGCAGTGCGTGGCCCAGGCTTCCTAACAGAAGTAGTCGCCCTCAAAGGGGCTTGCGACAAGGGGACCCCCTCAGCCCACTCTTATACAACTTCAGCCTTGACCACTACTGCGAAATGTGAATGCCCAACTCACTGGGGTCCATGTGCCAGGCCAAACCCCAGTCAAGATGATGGCATTTTGCAGATGATTGTGTGGTGGGGGTGTCTAATAACAAAGATGCATGCGCGCTTGAAGCCCTCATCCAGGAATATTCCTGGGTAAGCAACGTGACACTGAACGCCTCCAAAACCGAAATCATCCTCCTTGGTAAGTTTCAGAACTGCTGGGCCCCAGCAATTAGTTCCCAGCCCGGCCCATCTGCTCGCCCACGTCCACGCCTTACTAACTCAACACACACCGCTCCACTGGTGCTCCCCTTCGTGCCACGTCCTACCATAGGACCGGTGCACCATCTGGGCGTGTGGATGGAGGCAGGCGGATATGCATCAACAGTAATGGAGTGCCGTATACTGGACAACGTGACGAAGCGAATCGCCTCTCTCAGAGCCCACCCTACTACCATCACTGGCAGGGTTGTTCTTGCCAACTTTATTCTCCTATCCAAAGTCTGGTTCGGAGCCCACGCCATCCCCTTCTCCCCAAGCTTCTTCAAATCACTGTATGCTTTGCTGCAAGGATGGCTTTGGTCAGGCCGCCCTCCACCAGTACGGCTAGAGGTCATGTTTGGCCCTCATCATCAAGGTGGCATAGGCCTGCTTGACTTCAAAGCCCATGCTGCCAAGATCCTGGGCACCTGGATCGCGGCCGTCACCGCTCCTACACTCCCATCCCAACACTGGTCCCACGCGGCCCGCTCCAACTTCTCCCGAGCCTTGGGCCTCAACAATCCATCAAACCCCCACTCCCTGATGAAATACCTCGCATCACACACATCGGCCACAGGTCCTCACGGGACTAAAACCCACTACAAACGAATCCTACTCTCCATGCGAAGCGCAGAGTGGAGAATTTGTATTAGCAGACATACAACCCGAAGAGGCCGCCCCTCTCCTCAGTTCATACAAGAGGTACAGGGGCTACCCATCCATGATGGCGTGATCCCCATTCGACCCCATGTACTATCCAGGGTGGACTACCTGGACATGATGGACATCCCTTATTCCACTGAGACCCAAAAGAATATCTTGAAATATGCACACCATCCTCTGTTGCAGCCTCAAGTCCGCTCCCATGTGTGGCGCTGCCTGAGGTGGGTGTATCATACAGCTGAGCGCTCTAATGCTTTACACTCATCCTGTGTCGTGTGTGGCCATTATGGAACGCTGTTCCACCGCCTGGAGAAGTGCCCCACCTCTAAAGTGATATGGCGCGAAGTTCAACGTCTGCTGGGCCAGGATCAAATGCATCCCTTCAGTCTATCAAGAGATATGTTTGCTTTATCAATGGCCTCCCCCTTCCACCCTCCCTCCGTGCTCTGGTGGTTGCAATCGCCATGTGGACTATCCACACGATTGTCTTGGATGCCATCGCTGGCTCCATCCCCACCCTCCCAGAAGCTGTCCACAGATTCCGGTCTCATTTGGTGGACCACTTTCAAGCGTGGATGTTTGGATACCTCCCACCGCGTCGCTGACAGCTGGTCTCCTCCTGGTTCCCAGTCTGGTTCATCAAATCAGACCCCTTCCTCCACACGTGCTCAATAGTGGCTACGGCCCCTTCACACGTTCCCTCCTCCTCCCCATAAGTGGCGTTCCCGCTGGCAACAAGAGATAGCATCGCTTCTCTGGGGTGCCTCCCCTGGTACTAAGTTTCTCTTTCCTGAGTCACATTTGGAAGTGTCCGTCCCATGGTCGGCCTTCCCCGCATTAAATTTAAATTTAAATCACCATCCTGTCTTTTGTCTTCACACAATAGATGCTCAAAACTGAATTTCACACCTGAAGAAGAACCAGCCATCAGACAAAACCCAAAGTTAAACAAGATGGTAACTAATATGGTAGGCCATGAGGGCACTGGGCAAGTAAAGATCCCAGTGGAGAGAGTATGAAGTGGCCATTTTGCATAAAATGAGACCTGGGTCCCGTTAACTCTTTTTACCGCCCATTTGTGGATGGGTTATAGGGGGCCAAGAAGAGTTGCTGTGCTCCCATGGAAGTGGCAAGGAGCTTTACCACTCATGAGGTGAATTTTTATCATTGTCACATAGGAGGACCTGAGGGCACCCATGCTGGGTGAAGATGTACTAGTGTAAGAATGTGGCTGTGCTTTAGAATATTGAGCGGGGAGAGCAACAGCTTCAACCCATTTGGTGAAATGATCAATACTGACCAAGATATACCGATCTCAACCTGTAGTCTGAGGAAGAGGACCTACCACGTCCAAACTTATGATATGGAAGGGTTGTTGGGGCGCCGTAGGTTGATACTGATATTGCTTCTTAAAGCTGGTTTTTTTACAGGTCAGCCATGCATCTAAGACTTCAGTTATGGTTTCCATGATGCCCTACCAGTAGTACCGCTCTTTTACCCACTTATAAGTTTTGCTTACTCATCCATGCCCCAAAATAGTGTGAGACACTTAATATACTCATTCAGATGGCCGGAGATAGGGCAACCAATTTATTTCTACTTCTTATATAATTTCCCGTTCTCTACCTTTATGTTGTGGGAGTGCCGAGCTAGCATCTTTTGTGCTGGTTCTTCTTCATCAGCCCATGCGTCAGGAGTCATTAGGAGGTCATGCAACCTCTTGGCTTTGCTATTGTTAAGGTGAAGGACAGGAAGTCGCGTCAGCCCATCAACGTTCATATGGCGTGTCCCAGCTTGGTGCTCAATGTTCATATCATAATGCTGGAGCTTAAGAGCCCAGAAAGCTAACCGCCCATTGGGATCTTTCATATTCTGCAACCACTTTAATGAGGCGTGGTCAGTAATTACTTTAAAATGAGGTCCCATAAAGAAAAGGGCGATAGTATTTGACTGCAAGTAAGACAGCAAGGCACTCTTTTTCAGTGACATGGTAGTTGCGCTCAGCTTTTGATAGCATCTTGATGAAGTAAGATACGGGATGAATGACCCCATTTTCATCCAGATGAGCCAAGATACCATAATGGCGTAGTCAGAGGCATCCATAAACAACCTGAAAGTTTTGCCATAGTCAGGGTGGCGTAGTAACTGCCCTTTTTGCAATAGGGCCTTTAGAGTCTTAAATGTGGCCTTTTGTTCACCATCCCAATAGAAAGGGGTGTTCTTAGCCAAGAGACGTACAAGGGGCTCACTAAGTTGGGAGAACATGGGGATGAATTGATGTTTTTATCACATCATGCCCAAGAAACCCTGGAGGTCACAAAGTGTTTTTGTGTGGGCATCCTAGATATTGATACTTTTATCTCTCAATTACAAACACTTTTTCAACAAATTCAATTAAAGTCTAGGTAAAGATTGATAATCTCATCGAGATGTTTAGTTGGTGCCCAATGTCAGGGAGCAGTTGGGTGATTAGAGTTAAGGGCACAGGTTTTGGCCCCATGTCAACCAAGTTTCATAAACACCCCAGCGAGTCCAGCAGAATAGATAAAATTAATAGTAAAAAGCCAGCAGTTACCATTTCCCCAGAATTTTTAGCCTGGCAAGCGCGCTGCAACCAGTTCATCAATATGCCGCACTCCAAACCACTATCATCGGTGGAACACAGGGTGCATGTTTTCCTGGATATTCAGCAAATGGCACTTTGGGAGATGTTTTGTGGAGATGTACACAAACATTTTCTGAACGCGGTGTACATCGCACCTCACTCTATGCCACGTGGTTAGCTGGATCTTGGCATCAAAAAAAGAAGCGGCAGATGAAGCCGCAAAGGTGCAAGTAGTAGTGGACCTCCCAGACAGTCAATGGGTAGTTGAAACAAAGTGCACCCACTGGACTAAATCGAACCAAAATTCGTAACTTTTGACTTACTACCTGCTACAGTCAAGCGCACCATGCTGGAGCACTACCTGAAGGCTGGGCTCGCCATATACAGAGAAATACAATCTTTTGAAATTCAGTGCTTTATGCTCATGCCAAACCTGTACATGGGCAAAGCAATTGCTGTTCTCACCCCATCTGCAAGGATAGCAGATGATTTGACCCAAATCCCACTTACCACTTATGTTAAAATCAATGGGCAAAACACCATCCTTTCAGGGTCACCATGGATAGCGCGCCTCCTATCTGCCCTTTCTGTCACGCTTTTGGCCATAAGTCCCATACCTGCCCCTCCAAGGAGGGCATTACTCAAACCAAAATTCTCTCAGATGCAATGGATGGTGTATCTGCCACTATGAACTGGCACTAGACACCTATGCAGCCTTCCCATGGGGAGCGCAAGGTTGTGACATTCTAGTAAAGCCTGTGTCCCCACAGGAGCGTAAGAAGGCCAAGCAGGCCTGCAAGGCAGCAGCCAAGGAGGCGGCCAAGACTGCATCCGCGATCCTGCCAGCCCAGCTCCAGGAGGACATTGAGACATTTGCGGCAGAAGCAGCTTGTGAATCCCTCAAACAACCAGATTGGGACGCCCAAGCTGAAAACCTGATGGGTGAGTCAGTTTCACCCAACCAATGCACCCAAGCATCAATTTAGACCGAGTCACTCACCAAAAATTCCTGCCGAATTTCCACCTCCAAGTGATGGTGCACCGCAACTGCACACAACGCCAAAAACTCGTCCCACAGTGGGGAAAAAGCAGAAGGCAAAAACTAACGCAAACCCCATGGCTAAAGCTTCCCACTCTGAACCATACCCTCATAGCACAGAATACCCGCACTGCCAAGCAGTGACATGATGAAAAAGAGAATGCTGAAGGGCTCAGGTGCCCTTCCCTCCCACCTAAGGTGCAATGGGGGAGCCTTTACTTTAGGGACGTTGAACATCGCTGGACTCAAGGCCTCGCCTTCCCAGGCTAGGAAACTGAGTTTTTTTACAAAATAATTTACCCATGGACATCCTGCCCATTCAGGAAGCCCACTGTCTGTGCGGTGCTGAGAAAGTCGACAACCATGCTCCTCCCTTCCCTTTCCTTTTGGTCTATGCACTGTGCGGGTGCTAGTTCAAGTGAACCATAGTTTTAAATTTATTTCAGCAAAATTGTACCTAAATGGCTGCATCCTTATAGAGCCTTTTAATGGGATGACAAAGTGCATGCTGTCATTAACATTTACACCCCAACCGGTGATGGAAATGTCAGGAAAATTTCTCAGCAGTCAATTTACTTCCGCTACCCCCCAACGCATTTGTTGTTGATGACATGAACTGCTGGATGAACCCATCCACAGACCACTGGCCCTCATTGCCTACACCCCCACAGGGCACGTTGAACTTAACGTTCTCAAAGCACTCTAGGGTTTTTCAATACTTTGCCGCATCATTCTCCACTACTCACTAACATGTTGCGCCCCCATGTACATAATGGCCAGCTAAGGTCCATGACCCAAATTGACCTTATTTCTACGCCATTGAAATTTCAAACCCAAATCTCCCACTTCACCATGAAAAAAATTGATTTCTCTGACCACAGGATGGTATCAGTTTCCTTCCGTTTGTCCAATCCAGCAGCCCAGGTGCCAAAGTGGTGCAAACTCTGCCCGCCAATATAGTCTCACCAAGATTTTCCTCATGTTTGGAATCCGTGACCTCAGCTCCAGAGTTCTTCACACTATTATGTGAAGACCAAATTTCCACCTGGTCAACCTTCAAGGTGAACACAATCCGCCAAGCTCGCCACCTCTCCTCCCGCCACTCACAGGCTGCCTTGGCAGTCATTTTGCGCACGCTGGCAGAAGTGGACCACCTGGATTCTAAAGTACCCGCTGCAGGCTACAGCCCAGCTTGGGGTCACAAGTGGGCAAAAATGTCTGCTTACCTCAACGCACTGGTAAGACAACACAAGCATCTGGTTTGTGTTCAGTATAAAGCAAAACATATTACAGCGGGCAATATGTGCTCCACTTACTTTTTCAAAATTTCTTCACACTGCGCTAGAGTTTGGCCTTCACTCAGGTGCGAAGGCCTGACCACTCCATCGTGGATATGCCGGCTGAAGTGGTGATCAAAATACAAAATTATTACATCACACTTATATCACTCCAATCCAATTCCACCAGCCAAAATGGAGAATTTTCACAAAAGTGCTCACATCTGCACCATCTCCTGATTCCCAGAGCTGATGAACTTGATTAATTGGGACAAACTCTGGTCCACTATTTATGGTGCACCATATAGAAAATTCCCAGGCCTAGATGTCATCCCATATGAATTCTATAAGAAATATTTTAAAGATCTTTTCTCCTTGCTTCTTGCCTCTCTGAACCAATGCCTTCTGGAAACGCGCCTCCTACCTGGAGGGCAAGAGGCCTTCACGATTACATTGTACAAGAAAGGGGATAAGCAGGACTTGGCCAACTGGCGCCCCATTTTCCTCACTAACATAGACACAAATTTTTACTAAAATCATGGCTAACTGTCCAGGGGTTGTTGCCTCTGCTCTCATTTTCCCTGAACAATTAGGTTTTATCCCCAAAAGGTCGATTTGGGACAATATACATAGTGTAGCCAACGTCTGTCAATCCACGGCTTCTGGAGCACTTGTGTTTTTAGACAAGCAGAAGGTCTATGATATAGTCAACTGGGAATACCTTAGAGCCTGTCTCCACAAGTTCCGCCTCCCCCTTTTCTTCATTAATTGGGTGATGTTACTAACGGAATCTGCCACAGTGGCTGTGCGTTGCCCTGGCTTCCTCACGGATGTAGTCCACCCTCAAAGGGTCCTACGCCAAGGGGCCTTCTTACCCCACTCTTGTATAACTTCAGCCTTGACCCACTTCTTCAAAATGTGAATGCCCGCCTTACTGGGGTCCATGTGCAAGGCCAAGCCCCTGTCAAGATGTTGCCATTTGCTGATGGTTGTGTGGTTGGGGTGTGTCATGGAAACGGCAGAAGAAGTTTAGACTGGCCTGCCAGTTGGGATGCATAAGCACCCATAAAGCAAGCCAGAATGCCAGAGTCTTTTCCTTCCAAACGAGGTTGTATGGAGCCGGACATTGGGAGATGATAAATCGTTGGTGCAAGACAATAGTGAAGAGCAACTTAAGGATGAACCAAATCAAGGCTGCCCCAGACCCTGGAGGTCTCACTGCAGGGGGTGGTACCACTTGGATGGTTTCAATAAGGTCACCGGAAGTCAAGGTTAAATCAACTGGGGAGACAAGGGGGCGGATCCTTTCCTGAAGATGGTGGACATACAGCCACAAGATCCCAGTATATTGTCAGCGAAAGTTCATAATGACAGGGTTAAATTGCCAGAAGTTTCTATCTTTCTGAATCCATTTTATGACGGTGGGTGCCATATTGACCATTAGTACTAGTAGAGCCCATCCGTATATGGGCTGACGGGCCACCAGAGAAAAGCCATCGGGAATGTGGCCAGAAGGATATCAATAAAACTGAAATTGATAGTTTTTGTGGCAAAATTTTATTGTAATGGAAAGTAAGAAAATAAATCAACTAATTTTTCAGTGTAATGCAACTGATCAAATAGTGGTTGATCTATGCGGGCACAAGCCAGAACCAAGACCCTCAATTTTGATCTAACCGGAAAATTATTTGGGAATGGGGGCAGATAAGTTTACTGGGAACTGACATCGTAGGATTTGGTGACAGACTGAGTTGCTGTCAGTTTGACCTCAGACTCCCAAACTGAGGCTCAACTACATTTACAATGGTTGCCGTGACAGCATTTGGCCTGACAAGCAGCAATAATCCCACAGGTCCACCCCACATAAGGGCAGTCCCAGTTGGTTGAGAACAAGTTCAGGATACCAACCTGCCCATGCCCAGTCATTGGGCCATTCGTTTGGTCAAAAGCGTTGTATCAGCCACAACACCTGATTTTCTGGCAGGGAGCTTTGAACCCTCGTCAATGGTGTCTGATGCTACTATCTGCATGTCAGGGATCATCCCTGATGATTTTGGGAGGGGGTTAGTTTTTGCATTCATGGTATTAGCTGAATCAAAACCTTTGACGATTCCAGACAATAAATCAGTCTTAATCCCTTTTTGACTATATGGGATCTGAGCATCAGGCTTGTTCCCACTCGATTTCAGACTAAACAACATCATTTTGGCAATATCAGCACAACTTTCCCCAAACAAAATGTACTAGTTCTGCCAAGGTGAAGGTGGTCACTGGGAAGGAATTCAAAGAGGAAGGGCTGTTATCCAACGCTCATCTACCACATGGGCAAGATCGCCCTGGGTGATGAGGGGTACTGCCACTCTCTTTGGTACCTTCTTACTCAGATATGGGAAAAGGGCCCAATCTATGCACAGGTGACATTCCTTGGGACTTACAGGGTGTCTAAAAATCATGATGCACGCATGCTTGAAGATACAATCCAGGTTTACTCCAGGGTAAGTAATGCTGCACTTAACGCCTCCAAAACTGAAATTGTTCTCCTTGGTCGGTATCAAGCCCGCTGGGCCCCAGCGCCCCATTTTATACCTGCCTCGTCAACTAGTGCACGGGATCACTTGCCCTGCTACCCCACACCGCCCTGATTGTACTCCTTTGTGCCACTCCCCACCGTTGGCCCTGTCTGCCATTTGGGGGTGTGGCTGGAGGCAGGAGGGTATGCCTCAATGGTGATGGAAAACAATATCCTGGACAATGCTATAAAGGGCATAGCTTCCCTCAAAGCCCGTCACACCTCCCTTACAGGCAGGGTAGTGCTAGCCAACTCTATGCTCCTCTCTAAAGTTTGGTTCGGGGCCCATGCCATCTTTTTTCCCCTTGCTTCTTCATGTCATTATACACCCTTATACAAGGGTGGCTTTGGTTAAAAAACGCCCGCTGCCGGTGCGCCTGGATGTCATGTTTGGCCCTCGCCATAGTGGTGGTATGGGCCTGCTCAACTTTGAGGCCCATGCTGCCAAAACTCTTGGCACCTGGATCACCACTGTCACTAGCCCTACGATCTCAGCCCAGCACTGGTCCCGCGCTGCCCACTCCAACTTCTCCCGCATCCTGGGCCTCAGAAATACTACCCACCCCCACTCTCTGTTAAAGTACCTTGCCTCACATCCTTTTTCTGCGGGCCCACATGGGACGTCGCCCACTTCAAAAGGATTCTCCTCTCCATGCAGAGCGCTGAGTGGAGAATTAGCATCTGTAGGCACACCACCCAGTGGGGGCGTCCCTCTCCTCGGTTCACCCAGGAAGTACAAGGACTACCCATTCTGAACGGAGTAATACCCATGAGACCCCCTACCATGGCCAGGGTGGACTACCTGAAATGGTGGACATCCCCTACCCCCTAGATACCCATAAAGCAATTTGGAAGTACGCCCACCAACCTCTTCTGCAGCCACATATTTGTTCCCATGTGTGGCGCTGCTTGAGTTGGGTATAACATACTGCCAAACGTTCTAGCGCTTTGAACTCATCTTGCGTCATGTGTGGCCAGTATGGAACGCTGGTTCACCGCCTGAAAAAGTGCCCTCCCTCAAAAGCTATATGGCGTGAGGTACAACGTCTGTTTTTCCAGGATCAGGAACAGCCCTTCAGCCTGTCTAAGGACATGTTTGCTTTATCCATGGCTTCCCCTCTTTCACCCTCCCTCCGTGCCTTGGTAGTCACAATTGCTATGTGGACTATCTACACGATTGTCCTAGATGCTATCACAGGCTCCACTCCCACCCTCCAGGAAGTTATACGCCAGTTCCAGTCGCACATTGTGGACCACGTTCAAGCGTGGATGTTTGGGTACATCCCACCCCATCGCCACCAGATGGTCTCATCCTGGTTCCCAGTTTGGTTCATCGTTTCAGGCCCCTTCCTAAATAAATGCTCAATAGTTGCGCAAGCCCCTGCACACTAACCCCCCTTCCTTCTCTTGCATTCCCGCTGGTAACAAGAGATAGTTTCTGCTTCTCTGGGGTGCCCTCCTCTCACCGAAGTTCATTTAGTTGATTAGTGTCTTATTGGAAGTGTCTATCCCCTGGTTGGCCTTCCCCAAATAAAAATCAAAAAATCTTAGATATTGCTTCAACTTTATCTTGCATAGACTGTATCCCATCTTGGGATATGGCATTCTCGAGAAAATCCAACTTCTTAAAAAGAAAGTATATTTAAAGGTCTTCAGCTTTATGTTGGATGCCTGAAAGCGTTAAAACACCTCCTTTAGGTGCTTAAGATGCTTTTGAATTTCTTGGAGAAGACTGTGATGTCATTAAGGTAGACAAACACACATCTCAGCTCAAGGTTCTGGAGAATGTGATCCATCGCCCGCTGAAACGTAGCAGGCGCATTGCACAACCCCTGAGGTAGCTGAGTGGATTAGAAAAAACCCTTGCTGCAGATAAGGGCGCACTTCTCCTGATCTTGTGGAGAAAAGTCCATCTTCCAATACCCGCTAGCCAAGTCCATGGCAGAGAAGTATTTAGACCCAGAGAGTTGGGCCAGAGCGTCATCAATGCGGGGATAGGGTAGCTGCACTTCTTGGTGAGTTTATTCAGCTTATGGTAGTCTATCACTACCCAATGACCTCCATTTTTCTTTTTTATCAATAGGAGCGGGGATGACCAAGGGCTTTGGGAAGGCACCAACAACCCAGCGTCCAGCAGCTGTTTGAGCTCTGTCAGCATCTTTAGCTCCTCAACTTTGGATTTGTGATAGGGTTTGGAGGGGATAGGCGAGCATCCCTAATGTTAATGGTATGAGTCCAACCTTTCATGGTCCATAGTTGGTGTCAGAGGTAGAGAAGATGTCGCTATAGGACTCAAGTAAGGTGTGGAACTTGATAAGCTCAGCGGGGGTTAGTTCATCGGAGATATGAAAAGTAGGAAGAGTGCATAGTGATAGGTCTGCCAGTAATCCCATATTAGCCATAGACCCAATATGGTGAACTTGTTCTATTTCTTCAAGAGGAATCAGTATACCCCTTCTAATCTCTTAATGATTTTTTACAACCATATTCTTCTTTGTGAGATTTCTAGAAGAAGGTTTGTAGGTCATTGTTAGGCAGGGTCTAGCACGCCTGGAAAAACTCTGGGCACCAAAGGACTAACTCCATCAATGCTTATTAGATGCAATAAGAAGTTGTGGGGAATTTGTAGGGTAATCTTAGTATCAACTACTTGTTGTTCACCCGCTTTGATTACTACCTCTTCGGAGGCATAGAAAAGAATACCCTCTAGGGCGTCCACTGATGAATGCAACATTTTTGTATGCCGTCCTGCTGTGGTGTAGTATAGGGATAGAGTGGAAAAGGGATACTCAACTGTGCAGACATAATTCTTTTTATTCAGCTCTTCATTTGTCAAAATCAGAGGAACCTAGTAGTTAATCAAGGAGAGATAGCCCTGCTTCAAGTTAATAACCCTTTCATATTTGAGCATGAACTGAGTATCAATGAGTAGATCATAGGTATTGTTGGCCAAGGCCACCGTGGGGCTGAGAGGAGATGTTTCCTAAATTGGATGGATAAAGATGGGTAGGCCTTTTTGGCGTGAGTATTGTTTGGCCCCGCAGTTTCAAACTCTTGTGTGTAGTTGAGGTCAGGGTCAACTTAATTTTTTATAAGTTTGGATGCCATAACGTTCACAGGGGACCCAGTGTCGAGAATAGCCTTAACCTGCACTCCATTAACGGCCACCTTCACTTTAGTTAAAGTTCCACCCAAGTTGGTGGGAAGAGCGAGAACCTCCTTCAGCTGGAGAGTGGAGCAAGGCGTTTGGAATTTTTAGGGAATCTATCCTGGATAGACTGCAGTGTATACACACTATGAGTGGGAAAGATCATTGCTGCAATAAGCTGATCAGCGTCACTGGCGGTATCAATAACCTCCAGGCCTCTCAACACCTGATAAAGATATGTTTGGCGGGGTACCCTAGCTCAATCCACTCTCTCCAGGTTTAATCAGTCAGGTACCTCCACTTCACTTGGGGCTCCTTAAAGATAATGACCCACATCATCACTAACCTCTTCAGATTTGTCATCAGAGGGGTTATTAATGCAAGTTATGGAGCCCATAAGGGGTGAAGTAGTTTCAGGGCTTCCCTTATGGCAGGATAGGCCCTGAGTTTGTTCCTCCACCTTACTACTTTATGAGGAGTTGCAATTGTGACATCTCGATTTTCAACCTTGAAAGTAGTAGCTTATGCTGCCTCATGGAGATATGTTTCAGACTAGAGTTAGCTGTACAAAAGGTCGAGGGAGGTATTCTGTGGAGGTGGATGCTTTAATTCAACAGCTTTGGGCTGTGCAGTGGCTGTGTGCTTTGGAGAAACAGGTAGTTTGGATTTTGTGTCCAGGTCATTTAACCCATTATTAGGTGGGGCGATTGGTCCCTGAGAAAGGGGTTTAGGATGAAGAGCAGGCTTTGAAACCACCTGGGAAGGACGCGCTAAAAAAACGATGTACAAGGCAAAAGGACAACTGCTTTCACTAATTGAGATTTTTGAGCTGAAGACGAAAAGAAGCACTTCCCTGTCACAGCCATTACCATCTGCTTATAATTATGGGAAAAAGAAGCAGTTTGTGCTGGCAACTCCGCAGGAGCAGGTTTCCATAGGGAAACAGCCATAGTAGAGGCTAAACTAGGCGGCGTAGATGCTTGGCCCAGAGACCCTTGCATAGGGTCAAGTTTATAGATAACAGCCACCTCTAACAAGGCTTCCTTAATATATCTTACAATTTTAAATGAGCGCTTTATGGAAGAAAAATGCATTGCCAAGGAAAAAGGGACGCCAAGCCAGCCAAGATAGTCGCAATAGCATCATCTAGGGATAGCATTTTAGCAAGCAATAATGGTTGGGCTTGTTTATAAAGGCGTTCAGTAAAAGAATTGATGGATTCACCCTGTTGTAGGCTAAGGCACATAAAGGCCTGTTTTTACCTGTTTAAACTTTTTAGGGAGCCTAATTCATCATTGAGTGCTTTCTTCACCTCCGCCCAGGTGCTGAGGGTGGTCATATTTGGAACCAATATCTCTTGAGCGCCACAACTCAAGCAGGGAAGGAGGTACTTGATTTTAAGATGGTCCGTTGCTCCTTCTATAGCAACTTCACACATAAAAAGGAAATAGGCAACACTTCCCTTACCCGGTATAAACTTGTCCCTAAAAGTGGGTTTATGGATACCAGGGGAGGCTCCATAAGGGCCTTGCAATTAATGCTGCTCGAGCCTTTTAAGGCGAGACAAAGCACTAGCTATCTGGAGTTCAAAAGAGGCTAGCCAAGGGTTTATTTCCATTGTGTTTGTTGGATTTATGTGGTATACATGCTCCCCAGTAGTGAGCACCACTTGTTGGATTTTAGGATTCACTAGAGCTCACTGGAACTTTTTTATGCCTAAACTCCAACAAATAAGGGATGAACACCACTTATTCTAAATCTATTTAAATACTAATAACATCAAAAAACTGAGTTTTTAGGTAATTTTATTATTAGTGATAAGGGAATTGAAAGTGAACTCTCTATATTGGATCAATCAGAATTTAAACTGTATCAAGGGTTGAGGTAAATTCAATGATACACTGAAATAGCTTAGACTGGTCCAATTTATGAAATATGGGATTTTAGCCAATCAAAGCTTGGAAAGCTCACTTCACTTTGGCTGAACGATGGAAGGGGAATTCTTTTTGGTCAGGATGTACCCATGAGGTAATAATTTGATAAATTTTCAGCCAATCCCAATTTGATAAAATTATTTCACCTTGGGGGACCCCACCAAGCCTATAAAGGGGTGGTCCCCACATAGGTGCTTGAATGGACATGGTTGTGGCTGGGGGAGAACCGTCCAATGGACGCCCCAGGGTCTGCCCCGTGGTCAGAGTAATCTAACTGCTTGATCTCGTTTGAATTGTCTTGAGGTATTTGAAATCGTGTTACCCCAATTTTTGGGTTTCCACCAAGAATCAGCCAGGGTCTTTTGGCTAATAAAATCATTATTATCATTTAAATTAATCCTTTCATTATCGTAGACTTGCAAATGTCTGACTTTTCTTCTTTTTTGGCCGATTTTGAACCTTAAAAATTCCTATTCTGAATCCTGTAAAGCAAATATCTGACAAGTTAATTTGGTTGGTTGGTAAAGGTTTTTGAAAACACTTTTTTATCATCTAATTAAACAAACACACAGCTGAGTTTAAGAACTTGCATGATGTATTCCATCGCCTGTTGGAATGAGGCGGGAGCATTGCATAATCCATGAGTGAGCCAGGTAGGTTATAGTAAGACTTCCATGCATATCAACGTGTAACTTTCTTGATCTTCTGGTGATAAATCGATTTGCTAATAATCACTGATGAGGTCCATCCTAGAGAAAAAATTTGGGTAAGAAATTTGGGCCAGAGCATCGTTAATCCTTAGAATTGGATAGCTGTCCTTCTTAGTGAGGCTAAAACTTCCTGTAATCCTTCACTATTCAACGACCGTCATTATTCTTCTTTATAATAACAATGGGGACACCATGGACTCTGGGATGGCACAAGTAAGCTGGCATCCAATGATTGTTGAGCTCAGTCTTCATATTTTGCTCCTCTACCCTAAACTTCCTATATGGCTTCAATCATATAGGGGTTAAATCTCCAACGTTGATACTGTGCCCAGTCTCTTATGTGACCATAGTCAAATCTGACTTGAGAAGTCATCCTGATAGTTTTTAAGTAGTCAGTGAACTTTATCGTGTTCCTTCTGCTTTAACCTTAAGATATTTTAACTTGAGGGATCATGCAAATTAGATTATTGGTGGGAAGGCCAAATCTAAGGTGAGTACCTATAAAATGTCCCTTGCAGTTTCATCAATGGGAAAAATTGACCTTTCCCAATCTCTTAATGTTACTTGACAAAAGTTCTTTTTTGGTTAAGTACCCAAGTGATAGCTCTATAGGCCGCTGATAATCTAGGTAAAGTACTCCTGGTAAACTCTTTGTTCAAATCTACTTACTTAATTGACACTAGTAATGAGTACCAAGCAGTTCAGGGCATAATCAGGGTTATGTTGGTGGGAACCACTCTTTACTCTCCTGGTTTAATTTTTACTTCTTATGTGGCATAAATGGTATGCCCTCTGCTGCATCTACTGAGCCAGATAGCTTTTTCACGGTACTTTCAGAGGTAATATCGCAAAGGTAAAGCAGAAACAGGGTTTTAATACCAGGTAAGAGTAATCCTTTTGCTGGAGTCTTTATTATCAAATCTAAGAGCACTTTCATAAATGAGTAATGATTTTTAACCTTCTTTATAGATTGATAATTTTTCATATTTAATCATAAATTTGTTTCCCAATGATTATATCTTACTGATTATTGTCTAGAGCAACTACAGGATCTGACTATTTATCTTGCTAACTAGGATTGGCAGAGATGAGTATGCATCTATCGCCTTAGTGTTGTTTTGACCGGCTTTGCTATACTCTTTAGTGTATTCAAGGTTTAGGGCGTTTAAGATCTTGATAAGTTGGGATGATAAAACATTAATAGTAGATCCCACATCAAAGTAGCCTTAACTTGGATCTTTTGAATTATCACTTCCACTTTGGTAATGGTTCCTCCAAAGTTCAGTGGGAGGGCTAACATCTCCTTTAGGTGAAACTTGCATTGAGATTTTGGGTAGTCTTTTGATACTTTTTGATCTCCAAGAGACTGTGGACGCTCAAGATGGGTCAAATAAAAAGCTTAATTTATTGATCAGCATCGCTAGCTGTATCAATTATAATGGGTCACCTGATAACCTGACTGAGCTAAAAGCCTTTGGTAGCCTGGGCATCATCAATATTATTGACACTCAAATGATTTAGAATGGCGAGCTCAGAAGGTGAACCTAAAATTCAATACCCTGTATGCTTGTGGTATTCTTTATAGTCTTCACTGGGTTCGTTCTCAATGCAAGCGAGATGAGCGATTGGCAATGTTTTGCTTTCAAGTATTTAGGTCATTCAACTTTAGCAGTACCAGACTCTAATCTGGCCTTCCATTTCCCTGCTTGCAAGGAAAGAGTTTTTTAAGCACATATTATCAGTATAATTGTTTTTCTTGAAGTAGTTGCATATCGGCCTCTCCTCCTACTTAAGTTTATCTTCCTTTATGGTATAAACTCTGGTTTTCGTGGAGGCCTTTCAGGAGGCCTCTGGCTTATGTATATCAACACATCGATTAGGGCTTCTTTAACATCCAAAATGTAATTGAAGCTTTGTTTAATAGACATCATGTGCATGGTTAGGTCGGGGCTACTATGTTGACCAGCAACAACAGCGTCTATGGCATTGTCCAAGGTAAGCATCTTTAGGTCAACAGAGTTTGGGCCTCTATAAAAAAGCGATCTGTGAATTCAGCAAAATTTCATTCCAGTGTAACGCAATTCTCTAAAGGCCTTTTTCTTCATATTTAGTCTCTGTTTTGTCAAATACTTTGATTTGCGCCTCTTTCACTTCTCCTCAGATATTCAGGTCTTCCATATGTGGCACCATAATCTCTTGAGCCATATGGCTTATCAAGATAAAATATGCTTAACCTCTTGATGATTGGTCTCACCTTCCATTATGGCTTCAAAGAAGTATAGAAAATATGCAATACTCACTTTGCCAGGTGAAAACTTGTCCTTATATGTAGGCATAAAGCTAGTGGCCTCCAATCCTGTAATGACGTGTACTCCAGGAGCTTTGGATTTAGTAATTTCAGATCTTACATTGCTCTGTTCAACTTGCATTCAAGTTGACGTATTTGGTACTGTAGATTATTAAGATGTTGCTCCATTTCTTCCAGGGTAAGTCTTGGTGTAACATCAAGACGATTGGTTCTTCTTCCAAAAATAACTTTATCATTCTCCAAATTTTTAACTCGGATGTCCAGATCATATATTTGTTGGTGTTCAGATGAAAGGTACATTTGCAAAAGCTTGTTATCATCCTCCATACTCCAATGCGCTGATTCAAGTCCTCCTTCATCTACTTGCATTTGGTGCTCTGAGGAGGCTTGTTGGTCAAGGCTTTTAACTCTTTTGTAGGAGTATACCAGTATTTCTCAGATTCATTGAAATGACAATAGATTTGGTTAATGTCCTCCAAAAATTATGGGATTTGCCTCTCATGTCGCTCTCCAACTTGTTAAGTTGATCAATAACAGAAAGAGAAATCTTCTTGAGTTGCTCAGTTTTCTAGATTCTGTTCGGCATGTGGTACTCAAGAAATGATGTTTTATAACACTGATGAAGTCTCGGACTTTTGATGGCTATCTAGCTCACCACTTTGCTGTAGGGCTTGTTCTATATGGGCTTTAAGGACGGAGACTATTCTTCCTCTTGTTGATGGCTAGTAGAAGATTGGGTTTTCTTGCTAATGGCTTTAACATGATGTCTTCAGAGCTCTTCAGTGAAGGCATCAAGTAATCGCTTTGTAAATTTTGTTCAGCTCTAAGATGTTCTTTTGGAGAAGCTTCATAGCTTCCTCAACATACTTTATAACACCAGAATCAATAGTCCCCATTTGATTATGTAGCTGAATAATGTATTAAAAGTTTGCTTTGATCAAATGCAGACATCACCTATACTTTGTGATGCTAAATTATTTACCTGCTCATAAATAGAATAAGTCCCCTTGGGTATTGATAGGATGGTGGATCTTCCCGTTATGGACTCCTATTAAATGCACAGTATGATAAAGCGCTGGATGTATAAATTTTAAAATAATTCAAGATACTTTTGCACTTGGTCTGTAACTTTCTGGGAGAGCGCTGGATTCAAACAGGTTCATGAGATTTCTGTCCATGGCAAATGCCCTTTCACGTCTGTCTCTTTCTCCTGGGTCATTAACTCCATGAAGTAACTCTCAGACTCCTTCATTGAAAATCCAGGTTAGGCGATGAGATTCAGGAATCTTCATATGATTTTCTTGAACTTCTTCAATTATAACAATGTGTTGACTTCCCATTCTCTCATCTTCTACATCATTTCCGCTGTGCACCCATTTGGTGGCACTATCAATTGGGTTTCTTCCATGGTGTTATCAATTAATTTTCAGTTATCATTAAGCGTCAGCTGATCCCTCTGTAGTGAGCACGAGCCTATTGGGCTTCCATTTTTTAGCTCAATGGTGCTATGCCCAAGAAGACTGACAGTCAATACTTGAAGTGACTAAGTCACAAAACAAGGATATTTTTTTATTTGAGAGGGTGCATGTCACACTTATATCACGTTAACTAAAATATCCGTCCTATGGTAAGTATGGCTAAATGGACTTATTAAAGTCAAGTACCCAACGAAAGATAGATTAAATGATGTAAGTTTATTATAATGTAAAGTAGGGGATTTTATATGTCACATGTAACAATATAAAACTCAAAGTAAAAAGTACTAATAAAATTAATGGTGGAGGAAATCTGGAATGGAGGCTCTTGGTCAAGTAATGCATTACGGATAATATAATGCCTTAGTAGCACTTTTTTAATAGGGAAAAATCATAAGTTTAATAATAAAGTCAGATGAAACTTGGTATCACTTAGGTTTATCATTGGAAAGATTCTTAATTCTTACCCTTTTGCGGTTTTGTCATGATTTACTGCCTCAAGTGCCACCTTGAGTATTAGTTGCCTGACCTTCTGATGATCCTTCATTTTGATTGATCAGGTTTTCATCTCACAATAACATAGCTCAACCTGGTCTGACAAAATTTTCTAAGAGTTTATTTGATCTATACTGATAGTGTTTAATTGGGTTTTATTGAGTTAACTCCTGTAACCCCCTTCTTGGGTCAAGGTATCAATTTGGTTGTGACATTCAAATGGTCAATATTGTTCCCATTATGTTCAATATCAAGATATATGACAACTGCAATGTCTGGAGAGTTTTCTGTGATGCAAAAATTGCATTAACTTTGGCCTACCCTGAGCCCTCTACCAGTATTGGTTGCTCATGATAGATCTTTTTCCCTAAAAAGGGACACCTGGTAAGCATGGAAGATGGGATGCTGCTTACAATGACTGTAAGGTCAACTGGGAAGCTTATTCCCTAAATCTTACTCCACCACTTGGGGTGCGGAGCGTTTGCTAGCAACTTCCTGGAGGAAACCTTGTATGCAAATGTATCATATCCAAAATGACTAAGGAACTCACCTTGAAATAGTGGGCTGTAAGACGTTTACAATCCAAGTGCCACTTGTAATCATTGATTGCCTTGATCAATGTTCCCAATCTTGAGATTAAATACTCTAGATTTTATTCAGTTATTCTTCTGCAGCAGGTAATTTTGGTAAAAGCAGGGCACAATATGAAAGTGAGGTTGTATCCCAAAGCGGCTTGATAGTGGGAAAAGCTGGTTGACGAGTGGGCAGCGATATTGTATGCAAATTGCGCCTTTGTCAATAGAGTATCTATAACTCTCCAAATCCCAGCAATGTGGTGCTTTATGTACAAAACCAACTCAAGGGAACTAGTCATTATCGTTATAATAATGATAGCCCAGAAGAGGGTGCTTGAGCTAAATGACTTAATGAGAGGGTGTTGGGCACAGTAAGAGTAGTAATAAATAGGCAATATTCAGAACTAGGCTGTGCCCCAGAGGGCAATTCATAACTTAGTTTGGTACAGGGGTAGAGTGCACGGTTGACCTGGTTTGGAGAGAAACTGGTAGGCCCAGCGGTGTACCTGAGGCTGTAATAAATTTTAACAAAATAAATTGGCTAACACAATGTGAGACTTCCTCAAAGAGGCTGCGCACAGGTTTGCCCAAGTCAACATATGAAAAAAACGTAAAGGACTATGGAGTTTAATATGGAAGATGACCAATGAGAAATGTTGGTCTTGAGCAAACATAATTAAGTGAACTTGAAAAATTATGGATTGGCGAAAGTGGTACCAAGCCTTGGTGCACCAATAGGCGTACGCTTCCATCTGAAAGGGTAACATACTTTGAAACCGACCTTACTTGAGTGATCAATTGAAGTTGAACCCGACCTAAGCTCGCAATTTTGTAATTAGAATGGTTTTCAAACCCCGTTCACCAATTAGCCAAACTGACCCAGCATGGTTCAAAATAAAACTCGTCCATTTTAGTATCCGAGCTGAAACAGGGGCTGGGCTTTAGACACCTCACTTGTACTAACTTGGGCGTACCTAGCCTGTACCCAGCGTTGATCCAAGGTGTGCTTAAGGTCAGGAAAGTCCTGCAATTTGACCTTTTAGGACCTCCTTCCTTCCAGCCATGTCCCTGCTGTTAATGCCCTCAATAGGGTTATGTAAACATGACATCACCCTCTCCTCTTTTTGGGATCCACCCTCCTCCAGTTATTCGCCAAGGAAAAGTCTTTGTGGGCAGGGGATAACTTCATGGCAGCAACGGTTTGTTTAAACTTCGATCCTGTGGCCTCAGGGAAACGCTTGTGGAATACTACAATTAGATTTTGGGCATGAGTGCCTTCACACGCCGGGACCTAACTGTACTCCGCTGCGTCAAATTCTTTCCAGGATAAAAGATACTTGAGTCTTCTTCTTAACTAATGAGAGGCTATAATCTCCTCCACTTCCTACTCTGGCGCCCCATCCATGAGATAAGCCTCGGGAGTCTCTTGTGAGGGACCCTAAAACAACGTAAGCTTGCTTTCATGGATTACTGAAAAGATTTGAAACAAGGGGAGAGATCCAACTGGTATGAGGCGTGGCCCACTTTTTACATAATGGGATATGGCCCAATCCTCTTTAGTCCCAGTTTTTTGCATGGTTGCTTGATTGGTATGTTTTTAACATTTAGCATCACGAAATCTCCTTCCTTGTACGCTGGTCCAACTCGTCGCTTACTTCAACGTTCTCCTTGTAAGCCTGCATGGCCGCATCTAAATTCTTGCACACTCCCCTGGTGTACTTTCTTGATCATTTTTGAAAAGTTCACCACCGCTTTCACCTTGGATCCACAACTGGACTCCATGTTGAAGGCGGGATTGAAGCCATAGTTGGCGAAGAAGGGGGAACAACTTATTGATGCATGTTGGGCGTTGTTATAACTATATTGGGCCATGGGGAGATGGGAAACCCAATCTGAATGATCTGCGGCGGTGTAACACTACAAGAACTGTTTGAGGCACTGGTCCACTAGTTCAGTCTGCCCATATTATTGAGGGTGATAGGCAGTTGGACGGTAGGGGCGAATCTGAAGAGGCTTACACAACTCTTCCCAAAAGGCAAAGTTAAACTGGGGTCCCCAATCATTAATTATTTCTTGAGGGACTCCGTGAAGAGCGAACAAATGAGTGACAAAGAGTATAGTTATTCAGTCGCAGTGACTGTGGTTCTGCAAGGGATAAAGTGGGCGAACTTTGTAAAACGGTCCACCACCATGATCGCATTATAGCCATCAAAAAGAGGCAAAACTGCAATAAAATCAGCTGATAGAAAATTCCAAAGCCCATCAGCCTTCTGGACTGGTACCAACAACCCCACTAAAGGCTGGTGATTCAGCTTCATATGGGTGCAAACTAAGCACTCTTTAGAATACTTGCCTATCTGAGCGGCTAATCCCTTCCAATTGAAAGTGCAGCTGATAAGCTCAAGAGTCTTCACCTTCCCCAGATGCCCAACGGTTATCCCATCATTATGGTCATGGATTATTTCCAGGCGCAGTGGCCCAGCAGGTACCCAAAGGCGCCCCTGAAACCACACCATCTCATCCTTTAAGTGATAAACTCTGGTGATGTCCTCCTGATTCAATGCACTCTTGGCAAGGATCACAGTATATTCAGCCAACAAAGGCTGAGAAAGGAATGACTTTCTGAACATACCATATTCCTCAGCATTTTCCAGAGGAGTGAGCGCTGGCCTATTGGCCAATGGAGAGAGGAGTTGAGACACAATCTTGCCCTGTGGAATCATTAAATAAGTTTTATGCACCTCAACCTCCTTAGGTTCAGGAGCTAGTGCAAGGTTGCGGCTCAAAGCATCAGCCAAACCATTCTCCTTGCCCTTAGTAAACTCATAAGAAAACGCAAATTGGGCAAGGGTCTCATGCCAGTGGGTTTGCCGTGGGGTTAAGACAAGAGGTGCGCGGTAGTACAGCAAGTCATGGTGGTCTGTACATATGTGGAAAGGTTGGGATGAGCCATGCAAGTGATGACGCCAATAAGTCAGCGCCTCAACCACTGCTAATAGCTCTCTATCATATAAATATTTTAACTCTGGTAGAAACAGTTTCCTAGAAAAATATCCTAACAGACTTTATATAGCATCTTCACCTACTTGTAATAGGGCTGCTGCTATGGCGAAGTTGGAGGCACTGAAGCAACAATGAACTCTTTATTGGGGTCGCATGGAAAAGAATGGAAGTGGACAGCAAAGTACACTTTACTTCTTGAAAGGCATCCTCCAAAACGGAGGAACTTGAAGTACTTTTTTCCCACTCGCCTTATACAAAGGCGCTTCAACTTTAGAAAGAATTTGGTGTTAACTTCTTAAGGAACGTACACGTCCCCAAAAAAGCTCCTCAATTCCTTAACTGAAGTTGGAGTGAGCCACTCACAAATCGCCTTCTCCTTGTCTGAGGTTATCATGTGCACTTGAACAAAGATGACGTTGCCAAGAAAGGTGACCTGGTACTTAAAGAATTCTCACTCACTTATTTTTTATGTGAGGTCAGCTGCCCTCAAGTGCTCTACCACCTGACAAAGGTGTAAAGCATGGGACTCATTTTTAGGGGAAAATACTAAAATATCATCCATGTAAGCTAGCTCACATACCCGCAGGTCCCCCAAAGCCACAACAATACGGCGTTGAAAGATAGCAGGGGAATTTTTAAGCCCAAAGGGCATAACCCGAAATTGTAAAATCCCTCTTCTTGTATGGAATGGGGTCAGTCACTCCTAGCCCTTCTTGATTTGGATCTGATTGAACGCGTTTAGACAATCCATCTTGGAGAAAACTCTCGCCTTCTCCACATAACGAGCAATCTGGGAGTCCAATGGAACGGGATGAAAGTCTGGTACAGTGACATTGTTGAGATTCCCATAATCTAAGCATGGACGTAAATTACCATCAGCCTTCTCCACAAAGAGAAGTGGGGAACACTCAGGGAGGTTCGCTGAAAATTAGCATCTTTGGATAACTGCTTCTTAACCCTAACATTTAAGGATGCTTCCTCCCATACTGTCAATGGATAGATTGGGGAATATATACACACCAAATCAACTGTGAGCTTGAACTCGCAATCAAACTCTGAATGATCTTGTAGTACATTGACTGAAGCCGCATCAAAAAAGATTCCAGCCCTAAAACAGGAAGTTAGGGGAAACTCAACCGAGGGCTTCAGCAACAGGGCAGGAAGAGAGTGTAAATATTGGTCCAGTAGGCAAATAGCCCTGAAAGTTGGCTTCAGCCAAATGAAAATAAAATCGTGACCATTCTTTAAAGTTAATTATAGGGTACTTTCTTTCAAGTTGTTTCTGACGTCAACCTTTCGCCACCACTCTACACCCAAAATGATGGGGTACAAGAGATTTTTGATAGCTTGGATTTGGTTGGACAAATTATATTAGTCAACTTGATAGTACACTAGCCTCATAACCTCAGAATGGGAATACCTTGGGAAGCCCCTCCTCTAACCATACCACCTGGCAAGTAACTCAGCTCAAGGTAGTCGTATAGGACTTGGTTCATAAAATTCTAAGAGGCTCCAGTATCCATAAAAATCATAGTGCTGCTTTTCTTAAAGGGGATGAAAGGGTAGCTGTCAATAGAAAATAACCTAAATGATTTTTATTTATAGCAGAAAACGCCAACCTTTCACCACCAAACTCTTCTTCAGGGTCTAACATCCTCCCACGGTACGTTTCTGATTCATAGAATGGAGAGGGATATTTGGCCACTATTACTACTGAGGCCTCATATCTCACCATATCTTCAGCAACTGCATAAATGTTTTTGTATTGTAATTAACACCTTCTCCACCTCCTGGGTTTCTAGGATCATTGTTGAGGTCAAGCTTGGGTTTTCTGGGATAATTTGATAAACTGAAATGAAGTCCATATCTGAGCTATAAGTGAATATATATGGCTCGGTTTTATATATGGAAACGTCATTATCAAACGCGTTTTGGGCCGTGAATGACCATATACCCCTTTCCACAACGGGTTGTACAACGTTATCCAAGGCCAACACCACCAGGCCCTTTATTAAAGATCCTGACTGCACCGTTTGAACATGTTGCCAAAGAAAAACGATTTTTTTTGTGTCAATTTTATTAAATTTGGTGGAAAGTCAAGGAATCATGACTCTCAGATCATGAATCGTCCGTGTCTACCAGGCCTGGGCAAGAAGGGTGAGTACTTTCCAGTCTAAGTTGGCAAACATAAAGCCAGAGTGCTCCAACCCTCAGCAAAATGTGAAAACAGCGGTGAGCCCCACCGCGGCCGTGGCTGTCAGGAAAACATCAAGTTATTTTTAGAACAGCCCGAAAGGTTAAGTTCTGAAGCACCCAAACGTCAAGACCAAATGCCAATGACACTGCTACTGGCATGACAGTTATGAAACCAGGAAAGTATTTTGCCATTGAGCGCCCATGAGCCATAATCGTGTATAAGCATCTAGCAATGCACCAAAAGAGCATGGCCATGAGTCCCATGGGTTGTTGATATATAGGCGGGAAAGACGGTTTAGTTTTGAGCATAAAAACTAGAATTGAGTCAAGAATTTTATTGAGAAGTTAAATAAAGAAAACAGCTCAACAATTTTCTCATTGCGATGAAACTGATTAAGTAGTGTTTGATTTAATAGTAGGTCAAAGCAGGGATTGGGGCCCTCAAATTTGACCTGACCCAGCGAACTTTTAGGGAGGGGGAAATAATTCTAATTTGAACTGACATCAAAGGAATCAGTGGCAGGCCGAGTTACTATTGGTTTTTCCATGAATGCCTGGACTGAGGCTCTACTGCATTTTCATCAGTTAGTGCGATGGCATCTGGCCTGACAGGCAACAGAA
The DNA here is from genome assembly GCA_022478985.1 of Massospora cicadina. Lineage (NCBI taxonomy): Eukaryota > Fungi > Entomophthoromycota > Entomophthoromycetes > Entomophthorales > Entomophthoraceae > Massospora > Massospora cicadina. The sequence goes on along the minus strand of JAKSZP010018872.1, from coordinate 25,152 downwards.
ATCCCCCAGGGCCACCCCACATAAAGGCGGTCCCAATGGGTCAAAAACGGGTCTGGGATGGCCAACCCACCTGTGCCCAGTCACTGGGAGTTCGTTCAGCCTAATTAGTTGCATTGGGCACCAAACCAATTTTTAAAATAGGGGTTTAAAATTATTGATGACGGTCCCTGATGGTGATATCTGCTCATTATGGATTATCCCCGATGATTTTGAGGGGATTTTGGTGTTGCTATTGTTACTTGATAGCTCGATGCCATTGCCAATTCTGGCTGAGAATTTGATTCTTATCCCTTTTCAACTATTAGTTTCTTGCCCTTCAGGCTTTATTCTCATTGATCTTGGACATTTTGGCTTCAATTCTTAGGATTTGATGCCGTTGGTTTTATATAGTCCCTCCCACTCATGAGAAGGCAGTTACTGAGAATTTTGGCACAGATTTCCTCAATTTGGTGGACAAGTTCAGCAGAGGCAAGCGTGGGAACTGGGGGAGGAACCTTCAGAGGGAGCACTGATACCTAGCGCTCATCTACCACATAGGCGAGGTTGCCCTGGTGATGAGGGGTACAGCCGCCATCTTTAACCCTTTTTATTTGGAAAAGGGAAAATCGCTTAATCCACACAAAGGGGTCGTTCCCCTGGACTTACATTAACCTTTCCTTTTGTCAGAGGAGGGGCGCCACCTCCAGGGAACTGTGTGAGGGCTACAATTTTGTGAGCTTTGGGAAACTTGATCGCCATTAAACTTGCAACTTTTTTGGTGGGACGGGGAGCCTCAGGATGGGACTCATGAAATGCCTCAACCAGTTCCATGCAGTTTGCGCAATTGTGGCCTTGACCCTACTGTTCTCATAGGCTGGTTATCCCTTCCATGTGCCGAGATATTGAACAGACCTTTGTAATTTACAGGATGCTAAAATGTTCTCCACTTCAGCCTCCTCTGAATCCTCAATTACTATCAGCTCAGGATCTTCAGGGATAGTCCCCTTGAATGGAGACATCTGTGATGCATGAAAGACGGGAGTTGTTTCCAGTGAGATGGCAACTTTAACTGGAAAGCACAATTGCCCAAGTCCTCCTCCACCAATTGGGGGCCCAAACACTTTCTTGCAAACTTCCAGGAGGGTACCTGCATCCGCAAATGGCGCTTACAAGAATGACATATGAACCCACCACTATGTCATGGACAGGAAGCCGCTTCTGATCAGCAAACCGCTTATAGTCACTGATAGCCTTAGTGAGATGCACACACACCAAGGACTGGGTAGACTGAATGTGCTCTTCATGATCTGCGGCAGCTGGGACCTCTGGACGCATACAAGGACCAATTCAAATGAGGGGTTGTACCCCAAAGTTGCTTCATAGGGAGCAAACCCCGTCAGGCATGAGTTCCATTTTTATAGGCAAATTGAGCAAGAAGGAGGTCATTGGCCAAATATCCTACACAGCTGCTGTCATTATTTTTGCTAATAAGAATTAGACTGGGCTCCCAGTTGGCATGCGCAAGCAACCAGTGGAGAGCCCAGAATGCCATAGGCATAGTTGTTAAGCGACTAGTAAGAGTGGAGTTCTATTGGGGACGTGAGGAAATTTAAAGTTCGTTAATGTACTGAAGGCCCCCAAGGCAAACCAGATGGTCGTAATGGGGGCAACTGCAAGTCTTGTGGGGGCAACCCCCAAGGGCGGGAGAGGCAGGGAGGATGATGATTCTTCCAGGGTTTGCAGTTGCTGGCTTTTGGATTTGACCAAGAGAGCTTGCGCACCAGCAAGGGATGGCACAGGGGCCACCACACAATTAAAAAGTGAGAATAGAGGTGGAATGTGACCCACGAAGGGGGTTGGGCCCAAGCTTCCCTGGATGGTGCGCTCCAGGTCCCACAGGCAGGAGAGCCATTAGTGGCTGATGAAGTTGTGGACCCCAAGTCTGCAAGCAGTGGGGCAGGGCTGCTCTGGTGCTGATCTAACTGGGGAGTGGTTTCAGAAATCTCATTTAGAATGAATGGGAGGGTTCTCATTAAACAGATGCGCAGTAACAAAAAACATTGGGTTTGTCATTGGGGGTGAGGCAGATTATTGCATTTATGATCCACCACCGTGTGGCGGGGTCAAGCAACTGGATGATCCAGTCAGCGAACATCAGTAAGAGAAATTGGGTGATGGCACATTTTGTCAGATCAATTGGCAGAATTTTAGTAAAAAGTAAGGTGGACAGAGGCTGCAGCAAGCTGTATGGGGAATTCAAATATATTAAGCATAAAGCATGGAAAGATAAGAGAATGAACCAACAACTGCACCTGGGTTGGGCAGTTGCCTTAATTACTACATAAATCGCATATGGAAGCTATCATGGGATTGGGTGTTTGGGGTTTGACAATATGATTTGGTTGGCTGGCATGGAGGGGGTAAGGTGATGCTCGAGGTTTTGGCAAAAATCAAAAACTTTTGTAAATTTTCCTGCATTCAAAAGGCTAAACCAAGTCAATGCTACCAATCTGGGTCCTGGTCATCTGAGTCAGCCTGCTCGCATGATTTGGATTTTCCAGATTTGTCCCATGAGGCAGGGTCCATTTGTTTGAGTTGTTCATGACTCAGACTGAACTCTCAATTGGAATATTCGCACAATCTGAACTTCCTGGATCCGTTCTAGAGCATTGGGGCAACTAACCCAACTCCTTTGGTACCTGGTTTGAGATCCAAGTCATACCCTGATCTGATTTCTGGTGCCGGCCAGTCTGGACCAGCTCCCCAGAACAGAATTTGCAGGCTAGGCTACAATGTTAGTAAATGCTGTTTCCCCAAAATTTTGACATAGTTTGCCTGGGGAGTGGGGGGTCCCAGGGGCCTGTCCATAGCCTCTGGTGTGCTCAATCTCTCTGCAGACTCCCTCTATTAAACTTACCAGGGTTGAGGAGGGGGAAGAGGAGGGAATGGGGTATCCTTGGGTGGAGGACAGTCACCCAGTGCTCATCTATCACATGGGCTAAGTCGCTCAGCTGTGACAGAGGGTCCACTTGGCCCTTGTGATCTCTTTTTGTCTGGAAGGGGTGTTGCTCCCTATCCAGTTGCAGGGGCTGGTCTCCATGACTTACAATCGCAGCATAGCAGCGCAAGTACTTTTCCAAGATTTGGTTTTTGGCTCAGTTTGTCCATTGGACTGGGGATGATAAGCTGTGGAATGGCAGGGCATAATTTTAAAATGACTAAAAGCTCATTCCAGAACTTCACTGTAAACTGGGGCCCACAGTCGCTAATGATCTCCTGCAGGAGACTAAACATGGAAAACACATGGCTTACAAAGAGATGAGCAGTTTCTTCTGACGAAATCGTGGAATATCATGTAATAAATAGGGAAAGTTTTGCAAAATGATCAATCACCACCATCACCACTGTAATCCCATTATAACAGGGAAGTTCAACAATAAAATCCATGGACACTGATATCCATGGACCCTCTGCCTGTTGTAAAAGATGAAGAATACCATTTCTTCCTGATTGATCTGACTTGGCTCATGCGCAGGTAATGCAATTGGCAATCTGTGCAGGTACTTCTTTTGATAAGCCCACCCAATTAAGTCCACTTAATCAAGTCAGCACATTTCTTATTTACCAGATGACCAATTGTGGGAGGATTGTAATGGGCCTGAAACAACTCAGCTCTAAAGAGAGGTTGGACCCAAACCTGCAATCAAAAATAAATAAGACCCTCCACCAGGGAATATATGGAATGTTTGTGATTGGAAGGGACAGTTGGTCTAATAACTCCACCCCTTCAGTACAGGTCATTTTATCTGCTAAAACCCAAGAAATAAGAGGAGCATCAAGAGCTAAGTCTACTGACGAGACGACAGGAGGTACAATGGATAATATTTGGGTGGTGGAAATCACGGTGACCAAGTCCATTTCATCCGAATCCATGGAGCAATGATCAAGGTTGTGACTAAGGAAATCAGCGAGAACGTTTAATGCACTCTTCATGAACTCATGTTTGAAATTGAAACTACACAAATCCTGATAGGAGGGAGCTTTTCTATGTGCTAACTCCTGTGGTTTACGAAAATACAGAAGGTTTGGTGATCCATATGCACCGTTAACTCATTCTGAGCACCTGTAATAGATACCACCAATGAGTCAAAGCCCATGCTACGGCTGCCAACTCCTTATAGTAGATGGCCCAGGATTTTCAGTAGAGGAGAAATTTTTGGGAAAAGTAAGCAACTGGATGTTCTAAACCATCGTGCTCCTGAAGCAGAATTACCCAACTGCAACAGATGAGGTATCACATGCAATGATATAGAGTTTGGAGTTGTCAGCATGTTTTAGAAAGGGGGCGATATGAACACCTTTAATTGACTCAAACGCCTGCTGTACTTGGGTATCCAATGAAGGGGAACATTCTTAACCGTGAGGGGCTGAAGAGGAGCGGCTAACTGGTAAAGGGCAGGGGAAATTTTTTGGGAAAATAATGGTTCCAAAAAAACTTTACAATTGTTTTTGGGTTGTTGGAGTTGTTCATTTGCGGATGGCGTCCAACTTGTTAGGGGGAATCGCATATCCATCTTTTAGGACTAGATTTCCTAAAAAGGTAACTTCCTCCCCTATAAAACTCGCATTTAGAAGGCTTGATGAACAGGCCCACCTTGTGCAAAGCAGCCACTACCGCTTTCAAGTCCTTTGTATGTTGTTCAGGAGTTTAGGACTGAACTAAAATGCCTTCAATATAGGTGACCGCGCAAGTATATTGAAGGTCACCCAGCACACTATCAATCATTCTTTGATATGTGGCTGGTTCATTCTTCAACCCAAAGGGCATTACTTAAAAATTGAAAATACCTCTCTTCATTTGGATAGCGTTAAGCCATTCTTGACCTTCCATCACCTGGATTTGTTTAAAGGCATTAACAAGATCAAGCTTGAAGAATACACAATATTTGGCAATCTCTTAACTGATAGTTTGCTCCAGGGGTAAAGAGTAAGGATCATGCACTGTAATTTTATTCAGGTGACCATAATCCACGCAGGGGCGGAGGGAACCATCAGCCTTCTTGGTAAAAACGATGGGAGAAGCATTTGGTGATGTCATTTTAAACAACCACCCTTTCTTAAGCATATCGTCCAACCAAGAATTAAGAGCAACCTCCTTCTCCGCTGTGTGTGGATAAAAGGTACAGTTAATATTCACCAACTGCACTGTTGTTCTAAATCCTAAATCGAATTTAGAATGAGGGAGGAGACGGTCCGCCTTCTCCAAATCAAAGATACTCTGATAGCACATCAATGCCTTGGGAAAATCTGGTGGAAGAGTAACAGGGGGAACAAGGGAAGTGATGGAACTGCGGCCTTGAGTTTTCATAAGTGTATCTACTAGAGGAAACTCCCCCTCCGTTTGGTCATTAGTAAATGACAAAATATTAGACTCCAGGTGAATTCTAACATGTTGTCAGCGCCACCATCCTACCCCCAAATTTACTGGAAACACCAAGTTTAGCATTGCGGAGAACCAATTACAAAAAGTTAAACTGATTAACCAAGAAAGGTACTAGCCATTGGACTAGATATGAGGGCTGAGAGACTGATGAAACAACCAGCACTGAAAGACCTAAGTCCAGGTCAAGATCCAACTGTTGGGCTAGCTCTACATTCATAAAATTACCCGCTGCTCCAGTGTCCACTAAGGCCTCAAATGAAACGTGGTGAGCTCCAATAGTTATTTTCATGGGCAATAAAAAGTAGGCGGAATTCTCTTTATTGGAAGCTAGTGTTGAGCCTGTAGATAAAAAAGAGATGGTACTAGGATTGGGGGATACCAATAGGTTTGCAACAGGAGTAGACACTACAAATGTCATAATGCCATAATGTACTGACATGGGCATGATGGCTGCGGCAACTATAGAATATGATTTGTACAATGATTTGGAGCTAGGATTTGACACCAAGGCCACCTTGGCGGCTCCTATCATGAAGATTCCATTTTGGAGGGTGGGCTTAGACAATTTGAGGGGTACTAGCTATTGTGGCCATAGTAAAATTTCTTCACAGCCTTATTCAGCTGAGAGAAAAGGACCATTGCTATGCCTATCTCAATGAGAAGGGCAGAAGTGGTTAAGAATGATGGTTGGTCGATTATGTCAGGAAAACAGCAAATTATTTTTAGACTAGCCTGCCAGTTTAAGTGCTGAAGCACCCAAACGCCAAGCCCAAATGCCAATGACACTGCTGCTGGCATTACGGTTATGAAACCAGGAAAGTATTTTGCCATTGAGCGCCCATGAGCCATAATCGTGTATAAACATCTAGCAATGCACCAAAAGAACATGGCCATGGGTCCCATGGGTTGGTGATATATAGGCGGGAAGGGCGGTTTAGTTTTGAGCATAAAAACTAAAATTGAGTCAAGGATTTTATTGAAAAGTTAAATAAAGAAAACAATCCAACAATTTTCTCAGTGCAATGAAACTGATTAAGTAGTGTTTGATTAAATAGTAGGTAAAAATAGGGATTGGGGCCCTCAAATTTGACCTGACCCAGCGAACTTTTGGGGGTGGGGAAATTCTAATTTGAACTGACATAAAAGGAATCAGTGGCAGGCCGAGTCACTATTGGTTTTTCCATGAATGCCTGGACTGAGGATCTACTGCATTTTCATCAGTTAGTGTGATGGCATCTGGCCTGTTAGGCAACAGAAATCCCCCAGGGCCACCTCACATAAGAGCGGTCCCATTGAGTCAAAAACGGGTATGGGATGGCCAACCTACCTGTGCCCAGTTGCTGGGGTATTTGTTCAGCTAAATGATTTATGTCAGGCACAATTAAATTCCTGAAATAGGGGATTTTAAATTATTGGTGACAGTCCCTGATGGTGATATCTGCTCATCATGGATTGTCCCTGACGATTTTGAGGGGAGTTTGGTGTTGGCAATAATACTACTCAATGGCTCAATGACATCAGTGATTCCAGCTGAGAATTTGATTCTTGTCCCTTTTCAACTATTAGTTTCTTGCCCGTCAGGATTTATTCTCATTGATTTCGTACATTTTGGCTTCAATTCTGAGGATTTAAAGCCATTAATTTTATAGAATCTCTCCCTCTTGTGGGGAAGGCAAATACCAATAATTTCAGTGCAGATTTCCTCAGTTTGACGGACAAGTTTTGGAGAGAAAAGTGCAGGAACTGGGGAGGAATCTTCAGAGGGAGCTCTGTTACTCAGCGTTTGTCTACCTTAAGGATGAGGTCACCCTTGGTGACTAGGGGTATAGCCGCCGTCTTCAGACCAATCTTATTCTGGAAAAGGGAAAATCGCCCGATCTACACAAAAGGGACGTTCCCCTAAACTTACAGTGGCCTCAATTGGTGCACACCATTTACACTTTGCAAAAGTTCCACACAGAAAAAGTTTGTGCATGTAAAGATAAGTGGTTGGTCATCTAATGTCAAGAGACTAACTATAACTCTCCAAATCCCAGCATGATGGTGCTTGGTGCACAGGACCAAAGCAAGGGAACTAGTCGTCATTGCTATAATAAAGATAGCCCAGAAGAGGGTGCTTGAGCTAAAGAGACTAAAGGCGAGGGTGTTTAGCACAGTAAGATTAATAATAAATCGAGCAATCTTCAAAACTTGGCTGTGCCCCCAAGGGCAATTTATAACTGAGTTTGATACAGGGGTAGAGTGCACGTGTGACCTGGTTTGGAGGGAAACTGGTAGGCCCAGCGGTGTACCTGAGGCTGTAATAATTTTAAACAAAATAAATCGGCTAACACAATATGAGACTTCCTCAAAGAGGCTGCGCACAGGTTTGCCCAAGTCAACATGAAAAAAACGTAAAGGACTATGGAGTTTAATATGAAAGATGACCAATGAGAAATGTTGGTCTTGAGCAAACATAATTAATATAACTTGGGGAAATTATGTATTGGCGAAAGTTAAACCAAGCCTTGGAGCACCAATAGGCGCATGCTTTCATCTGAAAGAGTAACATACTTTAAAACTGACCTTACTCGAGTAATTGATTGAAGTTGAACCTGACCCAAGCTCGCAATTTCATAAATAGAATGTGTTTTGATCCCCCGTTCACCAATTAACCAAACTGAGCCATCATTATTTAAAATGAAACTCGTCTGTTTTAGCATGAGAGCTGAAACAGGGGGCTGGGCTTTAGACACCTCACTTGTACCAACCTGGGCATACCTCGCCTGTACCCAGCGTTGATCCAAGGTGTGCTTAAGGTCAGGAAGGTCCTGAAATTTGATCTCTTGGACCTCCTGCCTCCCAGCCTTGTCCCTGATGTTGGTACCCTCAATAAGGTCATGTAAACATGACATCCTATGGAAGGTCAGCAGTCTGAGTATCCTGAGCGCAGATGAGGAGCGCGAAGATACTGCTCAAGGATATGGTTGACCCTCTCTGTCTGCCTGTCAGACTATGGGTGGTACATAGTGAAACAGAACAGCTTACTTTTTAGGATATCAAGAAGTACAGCCTAAAAGCAAGCAGTAAAATGGGACCTTAATCACTCACCACCTCCTGGGTTAGGCCAAACATGGCAAACACATAGTGAACAAAAAGCCTGGCTGTTTTCTCTGAGGAGATCATAAATTGATTTATGATAATAATGGCAAACTTAGTAAAACAGTTTATGACAACCATGATTGCTTTGGTACCATTTGAGCTGTGAAGCTTAACAATAAAGTCAACTAATACTAAATGTCCATGGGTCTTCTGCCTATTGCAGCAGATGGAGGATACTATTCTTACCTTACCTATCAGACTTTTCCTGAGCACAAATCAAACAATTTATGATCTAAGCCAAGATATCCTTAGAGATACTAGCCAGTTGAATGATTGTTTTACCAAATCAAGAAACTCCTTATTCTTTGGGTGTCTCACCGCTGGGGGGTCATGGTGGGTGGAGATTACCTCATTGTGAAGTTGTAAGGATTACAAATATTATTCCTGAACAAAATAGTCCCCTCCTTCAGCCAATAGTGGTTCCACTTATGGGCCAGCAGTAACAGATGGTCAAACATCTCCAGCCCTTCAAACAGGACGTTTGTCCCTCCAGTAAGTAAGAAACCAAAGGTGTATCTGGGGTCAAGTCAACCACATAAATTGCAGGAGGATCAATGGGTAAGATCTTTCAGGTGGGAATCACCGTGGTCTGCTCCTGTGCTTCCTCCTCTGTAGGAATTAATGGGGTATTATGACTCAATAGATTGGGGAGGATATTCAGGGTACCCTTCATGAACTTATATTTGAAGCTGAAAATACAAGGGTTGTAATATATCTGGGCCTGATGATGTGCCAACTTCTGTAGCTTCCTAAAAATATAAGGGCTTGGTGGTCCATTCTGACAGCTGAATTAATGCCATGCTCCTTGAAGAAGGTACCATAGTGCGTGAATGACCACGCATGGCAGCAAGCTCCTTAACATACCTGGCCCATTGTTCCTCCAAGGAGGAGAACTTAATCTAGGAGGTAGGTGACAGGATGCTCCACCCCTCATGTCACTGAAACAGAACAGCCTCACTGTAGCCGCTGAGGCATCACATGCCCCAATAAAAGGCCTGGATGGATCTGTATGCTTAAGAACAAGAGGCGCCACAATCCTTCTTTTATAGCTTCAAACGTGCGTTGGCTATATTCCGTCCATTTTAAAGGAACGTTCTCTTCTGTCAGGGGATGAAGTGGCACATCCAACTGTAAGAGCGCAGGAAAAGTTTTCTTAAAGGAATTTGATGGTTTGAAAGAAACTTCACAGATGTTTCTGCGTGGTAGTAGTGGACCATGAGAGAATGAGCTCAAGTTTGTTAGGGTGAGTGGCATACCCATCCTTTAGACCAAGTTACCCAAAAAAGTGATCTTTTTCTAAGAAACTCACACTTTAAAGGCTTCACATAAAGATCTTCCTTCTGCAAAGCAGCCAGAAACGGCTTAGATCCTTTTCATGCTGCTCATGATAGGAGAATGCACTAAGATGTCATTGATGTATGTAATTGCACAAGTGAAACGAAGTTTATAACATAAACAATCATGTGATGGAACGTGGCAGGCGCATTTCTAAGATTAAAGGGCATCACGCGTAATTGATAAAATATTACTTCTTGTACAAATGATCATAAGCCACTCCAGGCCCTCTCTACCATCTAATTGAAAGCATTCATGAGGTTTAGCTTAGAAAATACACGGTATTTCTAATCACTTGGCTTATGGTCAGTTATAGGTTAAGGGTATAAGAATTGTGCACTGTTATCTATTCAAATGGCTATTTTCCATGCAAGGATGAAGATTTCCTTCGGTCATTTGAGAAAAAATTATGGAGGAAGCAATGGGAGAGCATTTCTAAAACCTTCACCCCTTCTGAATCATATCCATCAACCAGACTACAACCGCCTTATCTTCCTGTTTAGTATAGTAATGCAATGGGAAATTGATATAAAACAAATCCACCGTCAAACGGAAAGTCAAGTTATGTTCAAAATGAAGCGGGATATAATTGGCTTTCTTCATATCATAGATATTGTTATATTCTCCTAGCACTGAGGAAAGTGGAAGGAAGCTCTGTGAGAGAATGGATGGAAGTGATGGAACTAACGGCCTTTGCATTTCTAACGTATCAATGAGAGTAAACTCCCTCAATAATTGGGTATTCTCAAGGGACAAAAAGTTTTTGTCCAATTGATTTTGACCTGTTGCTTACGCCACCAGCCAACGCCTATGATGACAGGAAACAGAAAATCTCACACAGCAATAAACCAACTACAAAATCAAATCTTTTACTTAACCAAGGAAAGCCAACCAGTGGAAGGACAATACCAAAACCGAAACTCCAAAACTAAAACAACCAAAACATGAACTGACTGCCCTAAACAGCAGTGGGAAGCGCAAAAGAAACGAGAAAACGACCTACCAGGTAGAACAGTGGTGAAATGCTTATCTCACCATGGCAGAGGGTGAGGGGGATCAGGATCATAATCATAATCATCTTTCTCAGGATTAACATTGAAAAAGTGGATCAATTCTGATAGTAAGGGGGTTGGGGCATCCGCAGGATGAGGGTCAAGGTGGGATAGATAGTTGTTGAGCCTGTCAATTTGAGCTTAAATAAAGGATTATATGATTTTGGAAACATGATGTTTGATTGGATGTGGGCATCGGGAAGCTGGGCTAATCTCTCAATATTTACTCTGGTGATGTGTATGGATGGGTAAAATTCTGCAAGAGTAACAACATTTTTGACAGCGGTGGTGGCAGTTTCATAGAGGCGTTGTATTTCCTCTTGTGCAGTAGGAGGAAAATTGGAGGGAAACAAGGGGGTTTTCAGCCCTTTTTAAATTCAGCGACATCTTTTGCCACGGCTTTGCATTCTGGCGATTTTTGGTGAGGCACCACAGCCTCAGCAAGCCGGCGGTCACTTTGGTATTGGATAGCATTGGGTTTGGGGACATATTGTTTGGGCGGGAGTGGGGCATCAAAGTCTGTTTTCATAAAAGGTTCTAAATTGATTGGTTTAGCTGGAGGTGGGACAATTTCACCAGATTTGGTCACTTCATCAAATAAATCCCAGGGATTTTGGTTGACTTGGATCAATTTTATAATAGGTGGCTATGGTTGGGTAAGTTTTGGGCGGGCAAATTTTTAGATTCAAAATGGGTTTAAACCTTCACCCATTTGCTGGCATGGGTGGAAATTGGTAGGCTTGGGTTTGGGTTGCTAGATTTTGCTGATGGTTCATTGAGTGCACATCCTGGGAGGATGAGGACAGCCAAAATCCCCACTTTAACGCTGCTGGTGTGGCCTCCTGGGTGGGTTTGGCCGTATTTACAGGGTTTGAGTTGTATCAACATGCCTTTTTGGTATGGTCCAATTCATGACAGAGGGGTAACTGTGCAGCTGGTGTAAATGTAATCCCAGTTGAAATGGTCAGGTGCAGATGGGATGTAGGCATGCGTTGGGATGTGCTGAGTCATGTTCAGCTGGTGAGGGTAATAATGGCCATTGCCAAGGTGCCGTGAGGCGCTCAGCACCACTTGGTACAATGAATTGGAGGATAGGGGTTTTATCATAATTTTTTAGTCCTAGCATCAACTCCTCATAAAGTTTGAGGGGGAAGGTGTGAGGGAAGGTTTGCAAAGGTCACTGCGAGAGTGGTATCATCTGGGAGATGTGTATGGGAGGTGGTAATGAGGGTGTGAAGTTCCAAGGATAGCTCGCTTGATAACTATAATCCTGCATGCATAATTGGGACAAAGTTCCATTGAATGATCCTCGATTTTGCCAGTGGCTCATGGTATTTGGACCATTCAGAAACTCGCTAGGATTATTAAAATATCCCTGACTCTTCTGGTTAATTTCAGGCATAAATTTCCCTTCATATTTGGGAACTTCTTCTGAGGCAGGTAAATATACTAGCTTTGTATTTGGCACTTCCAGCTTGTCATCACTTCTCTAAAGTTAAGATTCAGATAAAGACCAGTAAAGAGATAAAATAATTATATTTTTTATTAGATGGTAATTATATGATGATTATTCATTAGGCCAGGCGCTAGTATTTATACCTCTAGGGTATCTCCTGGCCACATTTAAGCATGAAATTCAACAGATTATTTCTCGCCTCAGTTTGGCCCTTGAACTGATATGATTATGACCTATTGCTAGGTTATTGGTGGCAAAATACTCTCAGAATTGGGAAGATTTCAGGTAAAAAAATTGCCATAAGAACGTGCAAATTTGTCCTAAGATTCTCTCATTTTGAGTTTTGTCATACTGCTGATGAAATACATCTTTTGTGAAATTTTGGCATTGGTTGCAGTAAGTGACGTACCCCTAATCAGGGCGTCAGCAGGCCTCTCTCTCAATAGCACTAGGTGTTCCCATTCAGGTGGTCCATGTGCAAGTGCTATCATGCTGATTACAAGGATTGACATAAAACTTTCGCCCTAAAGCGTTTAATTTATTACAATATCATTCGTTTGTTTGTCCATGGGACTTTTAGATGTTATCTTCAGTCAGATTAAAACGATTTCTTATACTAAATGTTTAATATTGTTCCTGATAATTGAGACCAATTGTCAAAATTTGGTACAGTGATAATTGGCCATAATGTGCAAGTGGATTTGGCCTGAGCTTTTTTTAAATTTATTGATCAAATTTACATTGGGATAATCAGCCTGAGCTGTGTAGCTCAATAGGCTTAGGGTGAGAACTAAAGTATTAGCTCAAGCATTGGGAGGTTAATTGGCCCAATCTGCTGGTTGTTGAAGGGTTTATTTTTGGGTCAACCACCAGAATCTTACTTTTTAGTACTAGATGGTACCACCAGAATCTTGCATTTCCCCTACTTGACTTGAATATAAGCTCTAAAATTCCCGATTAGCCCTCATTGATCTGTTATCTTTGCCCAAGTGCTCGAAGAGACTGGAGTTAAATCTTCTATTTGGTAATTTTGGCCTGGATGCCCAATGAGTCTGAGTTGGATCCTCTCCCCATCTTCAAGTGTGAGCTAAAGTATTAATTGGAATAAATCATGTTTTTGTTATTGTATATTTTTTATTATTTTTTTCATTTTTCTTAATCAGCCTGCTTATTGAACCATCTTAGGAATTTTGCATAAACTAAGTTGTATATATGGCTGTTCCTATTATCCTTGATTGTGTATATTACTTAGATGTCCTCTTAATCATTTCAAATGGACCTACCTAGATGCGATCTAACTTTTGCAATTGACCAAATCCATGGACGTTGCAAAATAAAACTTTGTCATTAACATTATATTTGGAACCCCTCGCCATTTCGCTCCTCTACCCAATACAGCCCCCTTCCAAAGTGACCACCAGCTCGCCTTAGCTGCGGTGGCCTCTCCTCATTGCCCAAAACTACGCACCGCGGTGGCCCAATCAGTGGCTCAGCTCCAGCATGGCCTGCCCACCATCTTCTTCCCCCTGACTTCCCTGAATCTCCCTGCAGTGACATCTCAAAACTATTTGATGATGCTGAAATCGCTGTTATGAATGTCGCAACGCTTGCTTCATTCAACCCCTCAGCCAAAATCACCCGCCACAGTATCTCCCTTTTCACCCAACTTCCTGAAGCCCGCAAAGAAGCTGAAGTTCTCCTCGCAGCTTTTGTTGAAACACTTTCCCATCATTATCTTGATGCAGAAGTGGAAAACTCCTACTACGCTGACCTCAGCCCCCACTATGCAGATGTCCCAACGCCCTGGCTCTCTGCTCTGATCCAGTACTGTAACCAACACCCCTTGATCGAGGTGGGTCTTTCTGAAAACCAACCCCCCAACCCCTCCTCACCCTCTGCCATGGTGGGTTAAGCAGTTTCTGCTTCCCACCTGGTTAGTAGTTTGTTTTGCCGTTTTGAGTGTTGTGATCGGTACTGTCTGTCCCCTGGTCAGCATACCTCAAATAAATCTAACATTATATTTGGAAAACTTTTCTTTCTCGTTGCAAACACTTTTGCAACCTATTCAATTCAAGAATAAATCTAGTTTAATAAAATCATAGAGGAGATTAGTCTGCACCCATGTCTGGGAGCAGTTGGGAAAGCAAGGCAAGAGGAGCAGGCGGAAGGCACGCGGCCTCTAACGTTCGAAAACGCCCCAGAGAATCCAGCAGAATAGAAAAAAATCTAAAAAAAACTGGCGGTCACAATTTCCCCAGAGATATTCGCGTGGCAAGAATGATGCAACCAGTACATTAACACGCCACACTCCCAGCCACTGTCGTCAGTGGAATTTGGATTCTGTGTGTATCTGGACATCCAAAAAACGGCCTTATGGGAAAAATTTTGTGAAGATGTACACAAAATTTTCCCGACTGCGTATACATTGCACCTCACTCCATGTCATGCGGTTGGCTGGACCTAGGTTTTGAAAGCAAAATAGCAGCAGATGAGGCTGCAGCGGTGTGCATAGTGGTCGACCTCCCTGAAGGGCAATGGGTCGTCAAAACCAAATGCACCAGATGTGTAAAATCAAACCAAATTTTCCTCACATTTGACTTTTTGCCTACTATGGTAAAATGTGACATTTTTGAGCAACACCTGAAAGATGGTCTCACCATATATGGCATAATACAATCTTTCAAAATTCAATGTCACACGCTGATGCCACACCTGTGCACCGGCAAAGCCATTGCAGTTCTGACCCCAACTGAGGAGATCGCAAAGGACCTAACCCAGATCCCACACTCCACCTTTATTGACATCGCAGGGCATACCACCCACCCATTCTGGGTAACCGTGGACAGCGCGCCCCCCATTTGCACCCACTGTGATGCATTCGGCCATAAGGCGCATGCATGCCCCATCAAGGAGGGCATCACATTCCAAGAGCACCCCTCAGCGGCCATGGCCAGCGGAGAGGCGCACTATGAACCAACTGCAAGCACCAAGGAGGCTTTCCCATGGGGAGCACAAGGCTGCTACCTATTGGTAAAGCCCATCTCCCCACAGGAGCAGAAGAAGGCCAAGCAGGCCCATAGGGCCGCGGCCAAGGAAGCGGCCAAGGCCACCACCACCATCTCACACTCACAACGCCAGGAGGACATGAAGACCTTTGTGGTGAAATTGACTCGGGAATTCATCACCCAATCAGATTGGGAGGCCCATGCTGAGCGGGCCACTCAATCTGAGGATCCGATGGGAGATTTGATCTCACCCAATCACTGCACCCAAGCTCCAGTCAAAACTGACTTAGACCTATCCCAACTGAAAAAATTTTTTTGCCCCACTCAATGGTGCACCAAACTTATCCGCACCACAAAAAATTCGTCCAATGTCAGGAAAACAAAAAGCAAAGGCTAAAGCCAATGCGACTCTTTCTGCAAAAATTAACAAAAACCCCGATAGCATTGCTACTAACACCTGCACTGCTGTGAAAGCCCATGGGGACCTGGAAGAGGCTGGTGGGCACAGGGGCCCACCCCCTCGCACCTAAGGTGCAATGGGGGAAACCTTCACTCTAGGGATGTTGAATATTACCAGACTCAAGGCCTCCCCGTCCCAGGCTAGGAAACTGAGTTTTTACAAAACAATTTATCTGTGGATATCCTGGCCATCCAGGAGTCCCACTGTCCACGAGGTTCCGAGGAAGCTTGGAAAACAATGCTCCTACCATCCCTATTTTTTGGTCGAAGCACTGTGGGGTGCTAATTCAGAAAAATAATTTTCAAAATTCACATCCTCAGAAACATTCCTAAATGGCCAAGTGCTCGTTGTCACTTTCTCATGGGCCGACGTAGCACATGCAATCATCAACATCTATGCCCCAAATGGTGCACACAAGCGTCAGGAATTTTTTCATTAGTCAAATCCCTCCTGCTACCCCCTGATTCTTTCCTAGTTGGCGACATGAACTGTTGGCCAACCTTACCAACGGACAGGTGGCCTCCCTCACCCCACGCCCCACAGGGTCACGTAGAACTACGCGTTCTAAAAGCCACCCCTGGATTAATGGATGCGCTGCCGTGACATGCCCCACTGCTTAAAAACATGACGCGTCACCATGTCCACAATGGCCAATTAAGGTCCATAACCCGCATCGACCTTATTCTAACGCTGGCGAAATTCCAACCCCATATCTCCCACTTCAAAACAATGAAAATGGAATTCTCCAACCACCGACTGGTCTAGATAACATACCACTTACCCATCACAGTTGCAAAGGCCCCACATTGGTGCAAAATCTGCCCCCCCCTGAGCTCGCGTCGCCAGGATTTTCCATGTGGGTGGAAGAGGCAACTTTGGCAAAATCGTTTGTTGCACCATTTTGCGTGGACCTCATTTCCACATGGGCAACTTTCAAAGAGGACACCATCCGCCACTATTGCCATCTATCCTCCAGACGCTCACGAGCCACATCAGTGGTTATCTCGCGCGCGCTGGCAGAATTGGCCCACTTGGAGTCCAATATTCCAGCCACAGGATACAGCCCTGCATGGGGCTGGAAGTTGGCGGAGGCAGCCGCCCACCTCAACGCACTCGAAAGGCAACACAAACATCAGGTTTGTGTCCAATACAGGGCCACACGCATCACTAAAGGTGACAAGTGCACCACATACTTCTTAAAAAAAAATTCGCACCACGCCAGAGCGTGGCCTGCACACAGGTGCGAAGATTGGATAATTCCATTGTGGACACACTGGCCGAAGTGGCAATCAAAATGCAAAGATATTACTCCAAGTTATACCGAGCTGAACCAATTCAGCTGGCCAAAATGGTGGAATTTCTTGACTGAGCTCATATCCGCACCTGTTTCTGATACCCAGAAATAATGAATTTAATTACTCTGAATGAATTATGGACAGCCATTCGCGGTGCGCCAAACCAAAAATGCCCAGGCCCAGATGGCATTCCATATGAGTTCTACAAAAAATATTTCAAATATATTTTCCCATTGCTGCTAGCCTCACTTAACCAAAGCCTGTTGGAAATGCGCCTCCTACCAGGAGGACATGAGGCCTTTACTGTCACACTCTTCAAGAAAGAGGATAAGCTTGACTTAGCTAACTGACACCCCATTTCTCTAACAAACACAGACACCAAAATTTTAACAAAAATCATGGCTAACCGTTTAGGGACTGTAGCATCTTCCACCATCTCCCCAGAACAATTTGCTTTCATCCCTAGAAGGTCAATTTGGGATAACGTGCACTCCATGGCTAATGCATGTCAGTCCACAGCCTCTGGGGCACTTGTATTCTTGGACCAACAAAAGTCCTATGATAGAGTAAACTGGGAATGCCTAAGGGCCTGCCTCCATCAATTCCGCCTACCCCCCCGCTTCATAAACTGGGTAATGCTGCTCACGGAATCTGTGACAATGGCAGTGCGTGGCCCAGGCTTCCTAACAGAAGTGGTCCGCCCTCAAAGGGGCTTGCAACAAGGGGACCCCCTCAGCCCACTCTTATACAACTTCAGCCTTGACCCACTACTGCGAAATGTGAATGCCCAACTCACTGGGGTCCATGTGCCAGGCCAAACCCCAGTTAAAGTGATGGCATTTGCAGATGATTGCGTGGTGGGGGTGTCTAATAACAAAGATGCACACTCGCTTGAAGCCCTAATCCAGGAATATTCCTGGGTAAGCAAACGTGACACACTGAACGCCTCCAAAACCGAAATCATCCTCCTTGGTCGGTTTCAGAACTGCTGGGCCCCAGCAATTAGTTCCCAACCCGGCCCATCTGCTCGCCCACGTCCACGCCTTACTAACTCAACACACACCGCTCCACTGGTGCTCCCCTTCGTGCCACGTCCTACCATAGGACCGGTGCACCATCTGGGCGTGTGGATGGAGGCAGGCGGATATGCATCAACAGTAATGGAGTGCCGTATACTGGACAACGTGACGAAGCGAATCGCCTCTCTCAGAGCCCACCCTACTACCCTCACTGGCAGGGTTGTTCTTGCCAACTCTATGCTCCTATCCAAAGTCTGGTTCAGGAGCCCACTCCATCCCCTTCTCCCCAAGCTTCTTCAAATCCCTGTATGCTTTGCTGCAAGGATGGCTTTGGTCAGGCCGCCTCCACCAGTATGGCTAGAGGTCATGTTTGGCCCTCATCATCAAGGTGGCATAGGCCTGCTTGACTTCAAAGCCCATGCTGCCAAGATCCTGGGCACCTGGATCGCGGCCGTCACCGCTCCTACACTCCCATCCCAACACTGGTCCCGCGCGGCCTGCTCCAACTTCTCCCGAGCCTTGGGCCTCAACAATCCATTAAACCCCCACTCCCTGATGAATTACCTCTTATCACACACATCGGCCACAGGTCCTCACGGGACTAAAACCTACTACAAACGAATCCTACTCTCCATGCGAAGCGCAGAGTGGAGAATTTGTATTAGCAGACATACAACCTGAAGAGGCCGCCCCTCTCCTCAGTTCACACAAGAGGTACAGGGGCTACCCATCCATGATGGCGTGATCCCCATTCGACCCCATGTCCTATCCAGGGTGGACTACCTGGACATGATGGACATCCCTTATTCCACTGAGACCCAAAAGAATATCTGGAAATATGCACACCATCCTCTGTTGCAGCCTCAAGTCCGCTCCCATGTGTGGCGCTGCCTGAGGCGGGTGTATCATACAGCTGAGCGCTCTAATGCTTTACACTCATCCTGTGTCGTGTGTGGCCATTATGGAACGCTGTTCCACCGCCTGGAGAAGTGCCCCACCTCTATTGTGATATGGCGCGAAGTTTAACGTCTGCTGGGCCAGGATCAAATGCATCCCTTCAGTCTATCAAGAAATATGTTTGCTTTATCAATGGCCTCCCCCCTTCCTCCCTCCCTCCGTGCTCTGGTGGTTGCAATCGCCATGTGGACTATCCACACGATTGTCTTGGATGTCATCGCTGGCTCCATCCCCACCCTCCCAGAAGCTGTCCACAGATTCCGGTCTCATTTGGTGGACCACTTTCAAGTGTGGATGTTTGGTTACCTCCCACTGCGTCGCCGACAGCTGGTCTCCTCCTGGTTCCCAGTTTGGTTCATCAAATCAGACCCCTTCCTCCACACGTGCTCAATAGTGGCTACAGCCCCTTTACACGTTCCCTCCCCCTCCCCATAAGTGGCGTTCCCGCTGGCAACAAGAGATAGCATCGCTTCTCTGGGGTGCCCCCCCGGTACTAAGTTTATCTTTCCTGAGTCATATTCAGAAGTGTCTGTCCCATGGTCAGCCTTCCCCGCAATAAATTTAAAAACATTATATTTGGACAATTTGTAGCAATTTTCTAAGTCATTTTGATGTTGAATTTTTTTCATGGCAAAACTGTTGTTGAAAGCTTAAGTTTGTAGTTTGATTAAAGCATCTGCAAGCTTCTTGATGTATTGAGGATAAGTGTTTTCGCCAGGATCCTCTAGGGCTTAATATAGTAGCGTTGTTAGGGCCAGATGTCTTCCATATAATACTTGAAATAGAGACATCCTGGTTGAAAAGTGGTAGGAGATATTATAGGCAAATACTGCTAAACTTAGATAAGTTCTTTATTCAGATGGTTTGGCCGAGGTTAATTGCCTGATAATTTTCACCAACGTCCTGCTTACGCGCTCAACTGTACCATTAGTTTTGGGACGATAAGGAGCAGAAAGCACACCTCATACTCCCATTATTTTGTTGAGTTTGGCAAGGACATTGGCGGTAAAATTGGTTCCATTATCAGTCAGAAGATCATGGGGACATTCATGCTTGTGGATGATGTTTTCAAGGTTGAAGTTGGCTGTAGTTGCCGCTCCAGCTTCCTGAATAGCCTTGGCCTCGACCCATTTGGTCAATTGGTTGATGGCTACAATGATGTACTTGGCCTTCATATTGCTTGTTGGAAGTGGGCTGACAATGTCAATAGATACAGTGTGCCAGGCAAAGTTAGGTTGAACAAGCTGGTAAGATGTGCTTTTTAGAATAGTTTTTCGCCTTGGCACTCTTCACAGCATTCTAGCATTCCTTGTATGTCAAAATGCATTAACTCCCAATAGTAAAATTGCTTCAGATGTTCTTTCGTCTTTTTGAATCCTCCATGCCCTATGGCCTTATGCGCCGCCATTATTAGGTCTGTTCAGGCCAAGGGTCTCGGGAAAATATATTTTTTGCCCTCAATAATCTTTTAAACATCCCGTTTTTTATGGTTGTGTTTTTTTGTAGATCTAATAATATTTTTTGGACGGATTTAGGCTCATCTTGATACTCTCCGCTGACCATTTTTTAAGCAACTCATCAGTGGACCAACTAAGGGTTGCAATGGTGGGTAGTCAGGATAGACAATCAGCGTTTAGATGTTTTGCACCAGCTCAATGCTCAATTGTGTAGTAATAAGCTCGAAGCTTTAATGCCCAGCAGGCTAATCGTCCCTCATGTTCCCTTGAGTTGTATAAACATCTTAGGGAAGCATGATCAGTAACAACTTCGAAATGTGTGCCATGAAGGTAGGCCTAAAATTGCTTGCAAGCATATATGATGGCTAAGCATTAACATTCTATCACCATGTTCCTTTCATGAACATTTAAGGTCCAACTGGTGAAGGCAACTGGATGTTCCTCACCATCTTCTCCAACTTGAATGACACAGCCCCCACTGCTGTTAAAGATGCATCAGTTTGAACAATAAATTCACGATCAAATTCTGGGTATTAAAGAACAGGCATGCCCAATAGGGCCAATTGGAGTTGGTCAAATGCATACTGGCAAGCTGGAGTCCAGTCGAATGAGATTTATCTTTAATTAGATAGAAAAGCGGCTCCCCAAGTTGTGCAAGATTGGCAATAAATTGGTGATAGTACCCAATCATGCCTAGGATTACTTGGATATCGTGCTTGAATTTGGGCCATTTAAGTTTTGGAGATGTCATCCAGTTTAGAGGGTTAGTGCCAAAGACCCACTTTGTCAATTACAAATCTGAGGTATTCCAGTTGGTCTTTAAAGAACTGGCACTTTCTGGGCTTTTTAAAAGTTTGCAGCTGCTAGCCTTCTGAAAACCTTCTCTAAGTGTTCCAGGTGGTCATTAAAAAGCGCGGCTGAAAACTTTGATATCATCAAGGTACACTAGTACACATGACAACTTAAAATCTCCCAGAACTGTGTCCATAGCCCTTTGGAAGGTGCTGGGCATTGCAGAGCCCTTGAGGCATTCGTGTTGGCTGGAATAGGCACTCTTGGGTTATAAATACACATTTCTCATGATCCTCTTTGGAAAGAT
The DNA here is from genome assembly GCA_022478985.1 of Massospora cicadina. Taxonomy (NCBI): domain Eukaryota; kingdom Fungi; phylum Entomophthoromycota; class Entomophthoromycetes; order Entomophthorales; family Entomophthoraceae; genus Massospora; species Massospora cicadina. Next base: position 3,454 of record JAKSZP010018872.1, on the reverse strand, counting down.
CTATTTGCCAATATCTGCTGATAAGGTCCATTGCCAAGAAGTATTTCGCGCCCCTAGCCTACACAAAGCATTGACAATTCATGGCAGAGAGTACAATCCTTTTTAGTGATGTTGTTTAATTTCTGATAATCAATAAATAATCAGTTGCTTCCATCCTTTTTCTTCACTATTAACTTGGTGCTGCCCATGGACTTTTTAAAGGCAATAACATGCCACGATTGAGGAGTTCCTTAATCTCATTGGATACAGCTTCTTCTGATAATTTTGAGCGTCTAATTAGGCATAATCAAATTGTTTATAATCTTTGATACCGATTTTGTGGGTGACACCTTTAGCACATCGCAAGTCAAAATCATCTTGTGTAAATATTTCTTGTAATTTATAATTTAACTCATGAGCTTGGCTTTTCTCAGAGTTGGTCAGGTTGCTTAATCAGCCATAGGGATAACATTATTTATGCTGAGTAGATCCTTATCTGGGACCCCTAATTCAACAAAAGTTCCAAACTCATGTAATGAGTGAATTTCTGAGGTAGGGAACAGATGCAGTAAGGCAATTGTTTGATGTCGCTTGATGGAGATGGGCCAATTTTGCAGGTTTGCACATAAGCTGTGTATTTCTCCGTGGCCAGGAATGACAATATCAGGGGCAATGTTTGGTTCGAATCAAGATTTAGACCTTGGGTGATATACTTCACCATAATTCCTTCTAAGATATTAATTGTTAGTCCCATCAGGATAATTACTTGATCTCTGGATGGTATAGTAATTCTCTTATTTGATTGACGTGGAATGCCCTTTGACTCATTGATCTGAGCGGGTAGTGTTTTTTTTGACCATGCTTTGATATACTCATTGGGACTACTCCATTTTTGTAGGCCATATTTATAAATAGGCCGAGTTTCTTTTCTCAACTGCATTACCCCAGCTATAGTAAAGTGGAATAGTCTGGCCAAGAATGGTGATAGTTCATCCTTATGATTGGTAATAGCTCCATATCTTTTTAGAAAATAGTCCCAATTAGGATATCATAGTTTGTATTTGGCAAAACTATAAGAGGTTCTGTTACTACAGTAGATCTGATTCTGGGAGGTAGTTACTGTATGCGCCCAGCGATTTAGTTGTATGCGCTCCATCTGTTCCATATTCCTGACTGAAGGCAACATTGGGCGCAATTTTCAACTTTTTTAACAAATTTTGTGCTGACTATATTAATAGGAGCGCCACTATCAACGATGGCCCAAACTTGAACCTTGTTTACTGCTGTGTCCACATAAGTACATCCAAAGTAGTTTTCAGAGTTATTTATTGTGTGAATGTTGTGGCTGCTGCCCAATTCCAGGTGTGATTTCAGACTTGAGCAAATATCTGGGAAGCTATTTGTTAAGGTCTTCATGGGAATGGCTCCTTGTACGTGTTAAGCTTAGGTAGGTCAGTTGAACATCTGGGTTTTGAAGTCTAAACCTCGATCAATAATCTGTTTTGTGTAAGGTTTTGATACCTCTTCTTGGGTTTCTTTTAAATTTTCAAGGGTTTAGTTGCTTTTGCTGTGGCCCGAGTAGTGACCATCATGACATCATTAGCCACAATATGGTGGAGGTTATCTTTGGCGACATCTTTGGCCCTAATGAGCTCGCCAGGTTCATGTGGAATGGTTTTAACATTGGTGGAGTGAGAGCTTTCCGCCTCTACTCCACCTGCTCTTTTCCTGCCTCGCTGTCACTGTTGATTTCTAGAGCAACGTTGACCCCAGGCTTTTTGTTGGACTGTCTGTAGCATTGGCTAGCAAAATGCCCTTAATGACCACAATTGTGGCATGTAATCAGCCTTGTTTGCTGCTTTTGCTCAAATTTTTGGTTCATGGTTTGGAATTTTCCCCTGGTCAAACTTAGTGTCGCTTTTTGGACACAAAGATTGGGTTTTTGCTGGTCCTTGGATCTTTTAGGGGTATTGAAATTACAGAAACATATTCTCAAGTAATTGATAAGCTCTTGAATTTCCTAGCTTCCATTGATGAAGGTATCATGACATTGTGCAGTTCACAGGAAAGGCATAAATGCATGATCCATTGAAATCCTAGCGTTGAACTTATCTATTGCATTGCACTCACACAGATCTTATGCCTCATGGAAAATCTGTCTGCAAAGTCCTTAATAATCTCAATCTGCTTAAATTTAATATTAAAAAGCTCTCTTTTTTGGGTTTCTAATTTTCAAGCCCTCCAAACTGCTTTGTCACTGCACTTTTGGCATCCATATAGGACTAATCATCGCCCAAATAGGGAATAATCAGGTCTCAGATAGGGCATCAACTGAGTCAGATTCTGGTGGTTGACTCAAAATAAAACTTTAACAACCATCATATTGGGCCAATTATCCTTTCAATGCTTGAGCTAATGCCTATTGCATTATACAACTCAGGCCGATTATCTCAATGACAATTCAATCAAGTAATTTATCAGGCGCTTGGTCTGAATATGCTTGCATATTATGGCCAATTCCGATGCATCAAATCCCATCAATTGGTCCCAATTATCAAAACACAAGCTTAAAATCATATACAAAAAAGTTCAGGGATGACCTGAAGTTATATTTAAAAGACCTATGGACAATTAAAAAAATGAACAACATTATCAATTTTCTGCCTGAGGGTGAAACTTGTATGTTGATATGTGTAATTGGCACAATAGCACTTATGTGGACTGCCCAAAGGGGGTTACTTAAGGCTATCAAGGAAGAGGCCTGCCAACATCCCAATTAGGGGTGCATAATTTTCTCAATTGAGGCCAAAATTTCACAGAAGGTGTGTCTTGTCAGCAGTATGACGAAACTGGGATCCTGAAGATCTTAGGACAACTTTGCATGCTTTTATTGCAATTTTGAGCCTTAAATCCTCCCAAATTTGAGAGTATTTTGCCATCAATGAACCTAATATTAGGTTTCAGTCATAGGCCAAACTGAGTGTCAAAATACCTGTTGAAATTTTGTGCGGGATCTGGCTGGGAGATGCCCTAGAGGTATAAATACTGGCGTCTGGCCTGATGATCATTATCAAATAAATAGCTTAAATAAAAGTAATATTTATTTTATCCTTTTCCTGGTTTTATATCTTAAATCCAACCTTGGAGAAGTGTCAACAAACTTTAAGGACCAAATCCCCAGTTTGTAGCTATTCCTGCCTTGGACAAAGTTCCCATCTATAAAGGAAAAATTACGCCCAAAATTGGCCAGAAGAGTTGAGGCAAATTAATAGGCTTAGTGAGTTAATAGACAGTTCAAATTCCGTAAACCACAGGCACTAATGAGGATCTAACGTCAGAACTTCAGCCCAAATAAATGTGCAGGATATTAATTTCCAAGCGAGCAATCCTCAGATTTTGACAACTGGTGCTCACTCAAAACTGGTTACATTCTCCGAAATGGATTCCCACAACCAATTTCTGGCAAAATCAGCCA